>MU226003.1:1759331-1783039 GCA_018584345.1 Thuja plicata | reverse complement strand
TATATATATATAGACGGGGTTTTTAATCCCGACTACAAATGAAGGAAAAACGCATACTTGAGCCGTTTCATGGAGGGGAAGATCTTGCATTGTTATTTGGAAAACAATACTCCCATACAAAACTCTGCAAATCTCCTTCGCAAAACCAAAATACGAAGAAAAAGAAAACTTTGAAGAAAAAAACTTAAATCCCTGCTGGTTTGAATTTAGAGAATGATCTCCAAATCTTGGTTAAATAAGCAACCAATCTTAACTAAATCCTCCTTCATTCAATGCATTTTTAGTCCATAAGCATTCATTGACAAATGGCCATGAATGAGAAACAATTTGCAAGAAGATAGGAACGCAAAGATTGATTTAAACATGCAAGACGTTGTTTGATCATGCCATTGCAAGTCGGCTTGCATTAGAAGAGAAAACAGTGCCCATAGAGGAAAGCACACCGTTTGTTTTGCTTGTTACAAGCTGCAAACATTTAAATCTGCCCTAGGACGGGCTTTCCAAATATCGCTGCAGGTAAAAACACCATTTTCCTTGGCAAAAAACATCAATATTTTCCTTTGATGGGCTTTAAGATCAACGCTGCAAGTGAAAATGAGCTTCTTTTAAAAAATTGCTCATATTTGGCATAGACAGGCTTCTGGAGGTCAAACGCATATGTAAAAATGCCTTATAATTGAAGCAACAACTTAAAAATCAATAAAAATGGCTTTTAGAGCCTCGTTACAAGTATAGAAATGCTTTAAAACAATTATGACGGGCTTTATAATGCCTTGCGCAAGATGTTGCATAGTCTAAAAACAACATTTTTTTAATAAAAATGGGCTTCTAAACTCAACATACATATGCAATGCTTTTTAAAAATTGCCTTCAAGCACCACCAACAGGTTTTGATAACCATTTGCAAGTCTCTGATTTTAAAAACGACTTTTTCTACATGTAAAATATGTAGAAATGCCACTTTTGCTCTTATGGGGCTGCCGACAGGCTTTCAGACTTGGTTTGCAAGATGTAAATCACTTTAAAACATGCCCTTTTGATCATAACGGGATTTTAGAACATCTTTACAAGTCAACACATGTATTCCTTAAATTAAAAATAATACTTGTAAATAGGTTTAAAAAGCCCACTTTGCAAGTAAAAGTTTAATTAAAAACATTCTTTTTTTTCTAAGGATGGGTTTCTCATGCTCATTTACAAGCATATTAACTCTAAAGAGAAAATATGTAATGAGGCTCAAAAAGCCCACCATTACATTATAATCTCATTAAAGTTCACATATTCCCTTGCAAATATGTAATGGTGGAGTTTTAATTCCATATTGCAAGTAAATGGCACCCAAGATGATATGTCAAGACTGACAAAAAGCCCACTTGACATGACTTAAGAGGCCTTGGTGGACTTTTGTTTCCACATCGCAAGATTTTAAACAAGAAAGGAAGACTTGCAGTTAGGCTTAAAAACCCTACGTGCAGGTTACTTAATTCGTCATTTTTTCTTGAAAAATAGCTCTGATTTTGGCCTAAGATTGCTCGAAATAAGCGAAATTTGAAATGCAACAAACCTAGGGCGAAAATGAAACCTAAAACAAACCAAACAATCAAGAAAAATCAATCAAAGACTCGAAGGTTAGCAAAAACCAAGTACTTGCAGTCAAGGAAAAAACCCGTTTTTGCAAGAAAAACAAAGGAAAACTTGACATAAACCTTTGGAAATGGCATCTGTAGGATGAGAAATCTAGGCCAATTCAAGGTACAATTGATTGCCTTCGTAAAACATCCTTTTGAACACCAAACTTAAAGAATTTTGCCTACGAATTCATGAGAAAATTGCGTATGGTTGTCCAATTTTGTAAATTCAAAATTGAGGACAACAACTGTCTCTAACTGGCATATGTTCCTCATTTGTCCTTCGAAACAATGAGGAATGTAGAATCGAGATTTCTAAGTGCCTTAGTATCCATTGGGCTACAGAGTCAAGCATCAAAGATGTAAAACAACAAAAAGGATGACCGGACTGATGCAAAGCAAACCTAGCTAAAACAAAACAAACTTGTGCAAACTCTCAGTTATTGGAAACAAAAACCTATCCTAAACTAAACTAGCCAAAAATTGAAACCTTTCAAACAAAGCCATCGACGGGTCCTGCAAAATAGCTGCCTTTCTTCAACAACCTAAAGTACCTTGCATGTTCATAGGCAACTTTGTAACCATGAAACATGAACAGTTGGAGCAATGATGCCAATGCTTGATGCAACACCTCTTGGAAGAGATGAACAAATTCACCTTCTTGAGATGAATCATATGTACCGCTGCCCCAAAGTAGGTCCATGAATTCAGACTGTTCCCTAAACTGCAAATGTCTGTTTAGTCCCTTCTTCACTTGTATCTTCATGCTTAGGTACAAGTGTAATATCTATCTTTCTGTTGGATATTCCCCAATTGATTGCTGAACTTTCATCGTCGACCACCTTTTAAAGAGATTGCTGGCTTAGTTATAATATCCACAGTTGTTGGCTGTTGAATGACTAGGATGCTGACTGGGCTTCCTTAGTTGTGATATTATTTCCTTCATATATTTCTGTAGACTTTACGGAAAGAGGAACCCATACCGCATAGTCGATTATAGTGCACAGTCAGCAGCATTTGATGATGATTATCTATTCCACACGGTCAATAACCATTCTCTCCTATCAAAGATTTAACATTAACTCCGTTAGTTTTCCTTTCAGATTAATATCTTTTCTATCCCCCCTGCCTTGCGTTTACTTCTCACCCTTTATACTCACGCTGGGAAAGGGAAGACATGACTTTTCCTTAAGGTCGTGACTTATGAGTCACTGTCATTCGGTCATGTTACTTGAATTTATATTTATTATTTGATATATATATCATCAAACTTTATTAATGTATATTTAATATATCAATTAAAATATCTGTATAATATTAAATATATTCATATTATTATAATATATTGATAATATATGATTATTATATTTAATAATAAATTATATGATTTTATAATATTATTATATTCATTTATATATATAACATTATACTATATTAAATAATATATTATATTAGTATATTAATAATATAGTTAATTGAATAATAAATTATTTATAATTTATTTATTCATTTTATTTTTTTTATTATTCTATTCGAGAAAAAATGGGGACATGACACCTCGCTTGGAAAAATTCAAATCTGAATCTGATTTGAATTCATCTTCTGCTGGAGATTTTGCCTTCATCTTCTGCTGGTCTGATTCGCCTTGCTATGTGATCTGATTTTGCATTTTATTTGCTTGGATATTTCACTTTTATTTGCATTGAATTTGTTTGAAATGATGTCTTTCCTCTCTCTCTTATATGGCACTCAATTGGAATTGCAATCTTGCTTATGATGGCCAACCTCATAAGTGTTGTATTTGCATTTGAAATTCCCATCTCCTCCTTGTCAAGTTGGCTACTTTCTTTATTTTTCGCATTTTTAAAGTTTCCTTTAATCCCAAGAGCGAAATTTTAACCTTTAGCTGGAATTCTATCTTTTTGAGCTGGATTTCATCCTTTTTTAGCTGGACTTCTTGGATTTTAAGCTGTAATTCTATCTTTTGGAGCTGGATTTGATCTTTTTTAGCTGGACTTTTTGAAGGAAATGCGATTTTCAGCTGGATTGGGAAGATTTTGAGATGGATTCCAATTTTTTATCTGGATTTCTTGCAAACCATCAACTTTGAGCTGGAATTCCTATCTGAAACAAGGATTTTGCTTTCCAACTAAGGAATTCCTTATTTTCACTAAGGATTTTTTATTTTTCACTTGGAATTCATATCCCAAACAAGGATTTTCATACTTAATTTTGAATTTCACTTGAACTTTTCATTTTTTCCTTGCCTTCTCATATTATTTGGATTTTAAAATTTCATTTGCTTCTTCTGGGCGAATTTTGTATTTGAGCTAGATTTTTTTTTCTTGACCTCGAAATTCTTTCTTTCAACCTTATCTCAACTTTGACAATTCTTACTTTCACAACTTTTCAGCTCCATATTTATCAGACGAACTTCATGGTCTTACTCCATTTCTTATCCCTAAAGGTTGTCTTAGATTTTACAATTTGGACAAGGACTTCCACATCCCAATTCCCGATTTCATACTTCAAACATGGATTTCCAAGATAATCGCCATCTCTCCTTATGTAAAGTTTGAAGGGGAAACTTGACTTAGAGGCAGATTTCCTTTGAAATCCACCTCAAACTTGGATTTTGTCGTTGAGATTTAATCCTTAGAAAATTTCTTCATTCCAAATCTCAACCTAGGATGTAATGTCCCCAACTAAAACCTTAGTTTTCCCTGAAATTTCCAGTTAGGGTTTGGATTGTACTTGGGAATGGCAACTTATAACGTTCCCTATTAGGAGAATGCCAATTCCCACTATGCATTTAAATCAGATTATATTAAGAACAATCACTAATTCCTAATACATACTTAAGCCCTAATTCCTGACTCCTCCCCTAATCACTAACCTTAAGAAGGATGGTAGAATTACTATGACCAGGGTGCAAAAACAATCTACAAGCGGGCTCCCTTAAGGTTTCTCCCTATATTGAGACCCTCCCAACATATGAATTACTTTGCCACTCCCTTCACAAACTCCCGATCCTCTTAGTTATATTAGTGAGTGATTAAGGAATTAGCTAAGTAAATATTAATATCATATATTTATTACAAATATAAGTATTGACATTAACATAATTGATGTATAATTCTGATTTTCATTATTACTGATAGATATGTAATATATCTAAATATTAGATCATTTCTATAATTGGATATCAGATTGTTCAAAAATATATTATCGAATATTCTATTATATGCATTAGAACATTGAGATATATATAAATCAAATATATACTTTACATATATTCTCCATATACACACACATATGTTATATATGTCTATTTATATACATTCAAATGTATTAGATCAGTCAGTTATATAATCTTTCATATATATATATATATAATTCTGACTTTATTATATATATATATATATATATTCACACACACACACACGCCTCCTAGTATATATACCTCTTAATATATTATCAACCATTTCCATAATATCTCTATTTACCATATACATATCTGTGATTTAAAACTTATATTTATACGATTCTCTTATGTAGCTTATAGCAATAATATTGTTGTCTGATTTGAAGGTTAGAATATACGTAAGGTGGTGACTCTCTTCCTGATTTGTCCCTTAATTATATTCAATCTGATTTTCCAAAAACCACTCTGATGATTGAATATTAACACTCTGATGATGGTATATTGATTACAGACTGTATATGGGCTGTAGATTGTATACAATCTCCCATTCGGTATTCCAATCTGAAGCTTTTATGTTTGACGTGGGGTATACTATTTGTTTGCTGACTGCATATGTATCCATGATTTGACTGGATTATAAATCTTTGATGCTAATTGGTCTATTGCTTCTCCTTAATTGCTGACGGGTAAGAAAAATTCTTTGTTTGTATAATTGCTGACTGTATTAGTCTATGTACTCTGATTGGATGCCTTGTTTTTTTATTTTTTCTCCCCATATGTATCTGCGGTGGCTGGGGAAAAGTTAGCGACCTTTCCTTCTAGTCACTATTAGTGTATAAACCATTTTTTTTAATATTATTAATAACTTTTTTCATTTAATGTTTTATATATTATTTAGTAATATTTATATTTCTTATATAGGTTTTGTTATTTATGTGAGTCTTACCCCCAGTATTTTTTCATCTGTCCCCGTCCCGGAAACCTCTCGGCGAGAGGGGATGCCTAGGGGACTTTGACTTTGACTTTTAGAGGAAATTTGACTTTGACTCTTAAAGCAACACAAATGTGGCATATAAATTTTGCTAATTCTTATATTTTAAGGTTCTATTATGTATAGGTGCATGCTTTATCCATGTTTTCATATGAATATTTTAAATTTCTCTACACATTTTAATTTTCCCTATTGTTAAATAGCCGTCTCCTTTTCCGTCCCCTAGCTATCCCCAAAATTGGCAAAAAAATTTGTCGTCCTAGAAACTCGTCCCCCCGTCCCGTGCCATACCTGTCCCGGAAACTTGGGGTAACACTGATTTATGTTATTAAATTTAGTATTTGGTATTTATTTCTATATATATATATTATTTTTCATTAATATGCATTGTATTATATTATTGTATTAATCATATATTATTATATTAATGCTAGATTATATAATCATACATCATATTATCATATTAATAATACATTTTTTATTATTAACCTATTTATTTACATTTGAGTTATTATTGTTTATTATTATTATTATAATATTATTATTTATATTGTAATAATATTAATATTTATCTATTTAATATTATCATCTATTTAGTAATCTTCTTTTGGAGAGTGGACATTACATAGGAATTCCTGACCTGACTCACCCATTCCCTAAGAGCTAGGAGACTAAGAAACCCAAAAATGTTGCCAAGCTATAGTCAACTAAGAAAAATATTAAGCTACTAACCAAGAAAAAGAGGGGGTCCCTATTTTAAATGGGGCGTGTGTTTACAACACAACAGGTCTGCTCCAATTCACCTTTGATGTCTGCTCTTTATCTGCCGCGAGACTGCTCTAATTCACCCTTGATCAGATTTTTAATGTATGCACAAGAATCTGAAATAAATCTTCATAGTATCTGCTCCACTCATTTGCTCTCTTTCTCCTCTGCATACATCAGTTAATCTGCTCTAAAATCAGATTTATATTGCAATTGAGTTGATGATCTAATGTCCTCTAAACCTTCCTTGTTTATATCTCATGAAGTGCCTCTAAAATCCAACAGTTACCTCCTTTCAATGCTGGTTGGCCAAGCATTAAAAAAACTTATTTTAATTTATTTCTTACATTGCCCAAAGTTGGGTGCCTCACCCTAGGAGGTCAGCCCAATGGCAGGGGGCACCAAATATTTTAAATCCCCATTGTCAACTGTTATATCTGTTCAGAGAGGTCAGCGTTGTTTGGCATGTATATATTAATCTTATTTATTTTTCTGTCTTAAAGAGGGGTCATCCATAATTACTTTTTACATCAATGACAATTTTTTCCAACATTATCATGTTGATTAAAATTTTAATACACAACTGTTTCAAGGAGCTTGTCTCAAAGTTCTATGGTTTGGAAAAACTTTGTCTTTAATATATGGTCATTTTATTGCACAATAGTGTTTTGGCTAGGTTCAGGCTAGATTCATTCTATTTCATTTAATCCATGTAAGAGAACTCTTATAGCATGCAACTAATGGTAATGGTGAAATGAATTTAGTTATTTTTCATCTAAATTACATTTTGAAGATTAATTAAAAGGGTTGAATACGTATAAAAATAATCTAGATTCACCATCCTTAAACATTCTTTTCCTTAACACATGATGTCTCTTGCAATATTATCTTCATTTGAAATAATTTTTAATGCCATTCTAGTCTTCATTTCTTAATACAATAATTATTTTACATGTATGCAGAGCATCGTCATGTGGGATCAAATAATGTCAATTTGCTAAGTAGTCGGAGCCACACAATCTTTACTTTGGTAAGATTTACTAAATGTGTAGTTTGCGCAAGCAATAGCTTGTATCTAATCATTTCAAAAGTTTTATGCTCTCCTGATGTGGAAGGATTAGATGATTTATGCATGCTACAATAAATACTACACAAATGATTGGATAAATCTAAAACAACATATTCTTGATTTGGAAATGTATTGTATATGTTTTTCATTGACGGTAACCCAAACACAGCTGCTAAAGACAGAACTTATGCATTCCACACCTACTAGATAGAAATTGATTAGCCATTTGATTAGCTCCTCCTGTTCTTATCTAAAATCTGTTGTGATTATTCAAGCCTTCTCCCTGTCGATAATACTCACCAATATTCAACATGTTCCTCCAATAGAATAATATTTTTCTGTTCAATGTAGAAATTATTGTGTCCAGGATTTTCAAATGCATTATCACCCATGCCTGCTGTGCCTTGAGCAAGCTTTGCAGCCTTATATTCTTCATCCAAATTTGTCTCATTGTGCTTGTTATTCAATTAGTTTTCCACCAACTATGAAAATCAGTAGCTCTTCTTTATCTTGACACTTTCATTGTTATCACTGATGAATAATACACATTCCAAATCTCATTACGGTTAAGTCTCGGAATGTGGTTGCAATACACATTCTTTTCCTTGTTTGAGAAAGATTCTTCTGATTTGCTTTTCATAGAACTTCCATCACTGTGACAGGGCATCAGTAAGTTATTTAACTAAAGAGAAATTCCATTGTTCGTGTTCTTGAAGGAGCTAGATTTTGGTCATCACCTCATGCAACCCCGTCCTTCTGTTTGTCTGTTCTACGGTCTACCACTCGCATAGACCTTTGAGTTTAATGTACATTCTATTGTTGAGGTTTTGAAACACATTATTTATTTTGTGAGCCAGAAACCAAGATCATGTACCTATCCCATGTCTTTCTTTTGTATCATATTCTTGGTATTCCTGTGATTTTTGCTAACTTCCTGTACCTTACACAAGTCTTATTGGACTGATGTCAAAGGGCAAGTCCAAAATCAGGAAATGGCTGAATTACCGAAGGATAAATCAATATAGTCTTGTGCCAGATTTGCGACACCGATATCGAGAAATTGCCAAGTGCAAGGAAGGAGAAAAATGGAACCAATTAAATGATTGACTTGGCACCTAAATTGAGGAGGCAATTTTAAATATCCATTTGCATATTTTTTTTAATTATTTTCCTACTTGGGGTCCCAATTTGTGTTATTAATTATTTACTTTTTTAGAGGCTGACCCCTTCATGAGTGCCCAAGGGTGATGTTAAAGGGTGTATATTTATGCGGAGTTACCTCCTTTTGGAAGTGTGGCATTGGTTGTTGAAATAGCCCCCCATGGAGATAGTATTAATTGCAGAGTAACGAGAATCGCGCGTGAATCACAATTCAATTCACCCTCTCCGATTTTTTGGGAGCTGGTGAATCAGATTGGCGGTTTTTTGGCATGAATCGCCGATTCAAGCGATTCATCCAAAAATTGCCTGAATCGCCATGTGTGAACCGGCATGAATCGGCCGTCAAGTAAAAAAAATTAAAAAACACTTGTTTTTTTTAATCTTTTTTTTGTCTTTCACCTTACATACATTTATGATTTGATGTCTTATGGAGCTGAAAAATAACTCTCGATGCCTTGTAAAATAATTAAAGTCTTGGGGGCTTTGCCCCCAAACCCCCATTTAATAATTTCGGGTGGAAACTGCGCCGATAAAAGTGGGGAAAAATTAACCTTCGAGTCTTATTAGGCTCCATATAGAAGATGATGATGATGATGAAGAAGAATATCAATAAATTATTAATCCATTAGTTGAACTTAACACAATGATACTTGAACTGATGTAATGATTTAATTTTAATGTTTTGATTCTTGAATCTTTGATGTTGAACTTGCACTTGAAGTATATGATGGTATGATCATGATTCATGATGCTATGATTACAAGTGTTTTTGTTGTTTAAATGTTTTTATGATACTATGTGACATTCCAATCTTAACTCATGCTTCTAGGCTGCATAAATATGTAACGCATGTGATGGATTTATCATTTATGTTCCTTGTTTATGTATGTTAGCTTCTATTAGATGATGTTATAGCGTGTTTAAGTTATATTCAATAAAGGGTGCATGAAATAAGTTTTAAATTGTTGAAATCTCTAAATTTTAAGGGTTTTTTAAATTTGCCAATTCATGGGCGATTCGATTCCGATTCATGGTCGATTCGATTCCGATTCATGGGCGATTCGCGATTCGATTCAGCCTTGCCGATTCCGAGACGATTCCGGTTCTCGTTACTTTGATTAATTGACATTTGAAAAGTGAATGAATCATTTGTGTTTTGTGCAAGTCTATCATACATCCACCAGCCATTTGTGAGTGGAGAAGAGAAATAAATGAAGGATAGCCAAAGAAGATATAGTGACGAATTTATTGCAGATTCAAGAGGAGAATAATAGCAATTTAGGAGCAGATTTATTAATGAGTTTCTATAGCAGATTTAAAGAAGATTTCAAGGAGATTTATTCTCCAAGAAGACTGGATTTTTTTGCTCAAGAGGTTGGTTCTAAACCATAGAAGAGATTATTGTTTCTTACTAAGTGGGTGCTTGGTTGATGGGATTGGTGTCTCTAGTGGTTGGTGCCTACAAATCAAATCAAGGATTGGTGTCTCTAGTAGGTTGGTGCCTACTATAAGATTTGGCTATGGAGATAGCCACCCAAAATCCAGAAGCATAATGGAAAGCACAATAACAAGAGAGAATCAATATGACAAGAATAAATTGTATTCTCACCAAGATTGCAATAGAATAGAAGGAATTAACTGAATTGATATTATAGAGGAGACCTCTTCTTTAAATAGGCTAACGTGAGACATAGAAAAGCATACGATTATGACAAGTGTCTTAATCTTATGATATGATACATAAAGTGATAACTTATCACCCACCAAAAATGGAAAAGTGAAAGTGTCACATGTACACTAAAGGTGGATCACCCTTTGAGATATTTGTGCCACATGTCTACTAAAGGCAGATCACCCTCCAAGATGTTAGTGCCACATTTTCACTAAAGGTGGATCACCCTCCAAATGCTGAAGACCGATAAGTCCATCAAAGGAGGAGACAACACAAAGTGAAATATGATAACATGATAACACCACCTAAAGTGGAGATGCTCCTAAAAGCTCCTATGTGGTCCCTAAGTAAGCTTAAGTGACGTGTAATTATTAATTAAGACCTAGGTGAAGAATCACCAAGGCACAACACCTTAATTACACCATCCCCCTTTCGGTGCAATTTAGGGAGAATGTATGTACACAATGCAAGATGGGTCCAGACTACTAAGCCTTGTTAGGTATTCGTACAAATAAAATGAAATCTCTCGCAAATGGAGAAAAGGAGAAAACCTAGTGGAAAAAAAATCCTTTCCAAAAGATAGATGAAAGAAAAAAAAGACTCTCAAAGAAGAAGGACAAAACCCCATGCGAGGAAAATATCCTCCCCATAAGAGAGAAGAAGAGAGACCATATAAACCCCCTTCAATGTAGAATGTACACCAATGGTAGATACTCCAAACTGGATGCCCCTTAAGAAGAAACAAAACCAAAGATGTATGAATGAAGTCTCCCCAATCCTGAAAGGAATATATAGGAAGAAATCTCAAGATGTATGGAGTCTCTGAAAACTTCTCAAGTGTCCCCATGTCGATGGTGAAAGTTACCTCCTCCAAACTAGGTATGCTAGGCCACACTGCTGAAAAAGACAATCTAGGATCCAGTGAAGATGAATGAAGGATATGAGCCTAAGACTCAATTATCTCCTTTGAAGATAAAGCAACTTTCGCCAAATGTTGGTCCAAAGTATCCACACTTATATCAAACCATGAAGAATCATCATGTAGAGAATGAAGAAAGTATCAGCACTTTCTGAAAACTTCTCAAGTGTCCCCATGCCGATGTTGAAAGTTACCTCCTCCAAATTAGATGTGCTAGGCCACACTACTGAAAAAGACAATCTAGGATTTAGTGAAGATGAATGAAGAATATGATTCTAAGACTCAATTATCTCCTCTGAAGATAAAGCAACTTTCTCCAAATGTTGGTCCAAAGTATCCACACTTATATCTAACCATGAAGAATGATCATGTAGAGAATGAAGAAGAGAGTCAAAGTGTTCCCTCACAACTGAAGAAGGATCATCTCCATCAAAGAAAAGATGGTTATGAATATCGTCAATGATGTCTCCCAAATCTATGTTTATGGATTTCCAAAAATCAAGTGCTTGCTGGCAGAGAAGAAAAACTCATTTCAACAAGCAATATGGTGATTATTTTGACGGAAACCTTCAAAAAGAATACATAGAAAAGTGTGAAATTTAGGACTATTCAAGGATAACGAATCGCCTTCATAACACACTATTCGAAGTACCAAAACTTAGAGGGAAGACCTACAAATTCATAGGAAAATTCCGTAGGGTTGTTCAATTTTGTGAATGCAAAATTGAGGACACCATGTTGTATGGTATCAAGTTCCTTAATCACTTCCTAAAGAAACTTAGACCTTCCTCTATTCTCTTGCTTCCTGAGCTGATTAGTGATGAAAATCTGATTTTTTTGGTTCTTGAAGAGCAATCTGTGTATTCTCCAAAGTCTCTTGTGTATCGCTAACCTCCTTGATGAGCTTATTAACCTCATTCTCCTTATCCATCAACTTGTTAACATGTACTTCAACAACCTTTAAAATAGGATCCCTATCTGAAAGTAAACACAAATAATCCGATTTCATTGTTTCCAGAGCCATTTTAACAACTTGCAAGTCTGCAAAATAAGGATCACTTTCCATGCCCTTTTGCCTATTTTCAATTTGAATCTTCCTCTAGAGATCTTCAATGATCCTATGAGTGTCATCATAATGTACTAAGGCTGCAACTATCATCTCATTGGTGAACTTCAGCTGATCTTTCAAAGCATGTGTCATAACACAATCATCTTGGTTTGGATTGTTTGACTGGTCCTCCAAAACACTATCATGCATAAATGTACAATTGCTATTAAGAACACATGACTCATCATACCTTTCAAGGGTGTCGTCCATGTCATCATTGACCTCAAACTGTTTGTTAGATTGATCTGCATGCAATGTCAAGGCTGCTGCTATGCCATCATCTTTAAGAAAATTCTCATCATGTGAAGATTCATACACTTCGTTGGAAACATTTTGAGATCCCAACATGTTTTCACATCAAGTAAGACCATCCTTAACAAAATGTTTGTCAATTACAATCTCCAAGTCACCAATGTAGAGATTTATATATCCCTTACCTATAACAATTGCTGAATTCATCTCATCACCAATATTTGTGTTATTTTGTTGGCACAAAGCTATGAGATTCTTGTCTTCTTCATTGCTGGTCTGAATTTCTTTGGCTGCCTTATCTTCATTACAATTCCCACAAACATGATTAGGTGTCCAAGTGTCCTGACATGTAAAACAAATCTGCTCCTTCCTCATTTGGTTCTTACTTTTTTTGGGAGTTCCTACAACCTGTGAGACCATTGAGATTAATTCATTTTTCAGTCATGTGCTCCTTGAACTTTTCAATTTTATGCTCAATCAACCCCTTTGAGAGCTCATAACCCATATGTGAAATTTTATATTCCTTTCTCCAAATAGCCAACAAATCTGATTGCAACTGCTTGCAAATGTCATCATCCTCATCTAAGATTAAGGATATAATAGTGTGCATACAAGCCCTCACATTGTCTGGATGATGTTTCTTGATTTATGTTAAGAAGCATTGAAACATTTGAAGAATCAAATCATTACATTCAAGATCAATCATAATGGGATATGATCTGACTTTGGACATAATTTCTAAAATTTTAACCTTCTTAACAAAGGTAGGGCCTTTGTCATCACGTAACCCCTGAAAACTCTTCACAATCAACTGCAAGACCTTTCTCAGCACATCATCATTGTAGGGTGTTATAGGAGCTGTTATTCATGTAATTTTACTAAGACATGAAGCAATTGAAGTCTAACATCTTTATGTGGATGTTCCATAAACTTCTGCAGAACCAAAATGAGCATTAAGAGCTGCAAAGCCCAATTAAGAAGCCTCCAATCAGATTGATCAACTTTAGATAGATATGAATATATTTCTTCTAATTTAGAAATAACTTCATTAGAAAATTTCATATACTCTAATTGTAAACCAATCAGATACAACCAATTCCCTACTTTTTCTTTCTGCAAGCTCCGTAGTAGTTGATCACCGTTGAATGTATCATTAAATTCTTGTGAGAAAAGATTGCTTTTCAGAATTTCCATTGTCTTTATTTTGTTTTTTCTCCAAATTGAATTTTCACCAAATCTGATGCACACCTCCACAAGTTGTAAGATGCTACCCTTGTTCTGTATTGTTATAACAACTACAACAATCTGGTTTGTATATAGCCCCGCAGCTTCAAAATTTCTATTTCCAGCAGATACAATGGATGATTTTAAAATCCCTTGAAATCATTGATTGATGAGTAGCTTCTTGATGACTGAGGACTTGGCCTATGACTTCCAACACTGTTGACACTCTTAACCCAAATTGCTGCTTAACTTGGAACTCTCTGTGAACAACCACGGTCCAGTCTTTCCCAGACTTAAGCAATCCCTGATTCTGTCCCCTCCAATTTACAAAGGAGTTTTTTGCACTAATTTGGCCTGCCACGTACTCTGTTAAAATAGCTGGAGCAGATTGGAATGATAACCACATGTGTTCAGCAGATACCAATATTGGCTCCATTCTTGAATAACAGATTCCCACCAAGGGATGAATACTCTGCACCATTATGTGCTCAGAAATTCCTCCAATTGCTCAAAGCAAGAGCAGCTTCAAAGTCTTGTACAATCCTAGGAATTGTATGAAGTTACAGGTACATTGAATGATGCCTTTCAAAACATAACAAAGGCACAATAATACTCAGGAAGAGCCGCAACTATTGGAAGTCCCTCAATCTTCATAGAGTTGATGCCGCACAACACCCAACTGAAGAGGAAGCCGGAAAAGATAAATGCCCACACTCACTATCTCATGCACAACCTGTAACAGACTGTAAATTTACTGAGGGCTGATATATTCAGAATAAACTGGTAAAGTGTCGTCTAAACTGGTAGAGGGCCGAACATTAGTTCACACACTATTTCCAGAATACGCTCAACATCAAATATTGATGAATACATAGCAGTAACAATGTTTCTTCCAGATTCTCAACAAGGCTTGTTCTTTATAAATTTTTCCAAATATTCAGATAACTGAGGCACTTAACATTCCCGTGAACTTCAATACTGAACGACAATGTATGGATTCCCTGCGATGAGTCTGCAACTGTCTGCATTTCTGTGCAATAAAGGGTCTGTGTAATATTCAAACACCTACATATTAATCCATCGATGCTCAAACACGACAATAATATCAAACCATGAAATCGATTAATATTTGCCCAATGTTTTCTCCTTGTGGCGATATATAAAATGACAACCACTAATCCTCTGTTTAGAATGACAGAATAAGAAATGTCCAGCTTTCCACAATCTTCTTCACTGTAACCAGAAAAATGCCTCCAATCATAAATGGAAATGCTAATAATATTTCTAAATACCACAGCTTCACAAGAGATATTTCTGGCTTATCAATTGACCAATAAGAGAGCAGGATTAAATCAAAGACTTTAGCTTCCCATACATTCCTCCATTCTATTTAATATCGTTGACTATGAAGGCCCACGACAACACCAAAACACTTGAAATATTTGCCCGGAAATATTAATTCTCATCAAATCTTCTCACAAAGTATCGATTGAATAGAACCCAATGCCTTCTTTACAATAGTCGGCTAATATTTTAAGCTGAGGCTCGATAACTACAACCCACTAAAGTTGTGGCAAATGAATATTATATAATATATCTGCAAAGTAATTCTCTGTTCAAAACTCCGGTCCCAAAAAAGCAAATGCAATAGTTCTTACGTCAAACGTTCATTGATCAAAAACCAATATAAAATCACCAATGTTTAGGCAAAATATATTGCACCATAATAATATTTAATTCCCTAAGTTCGCGCGAAAGGATGAGAAATACTTCAGTCGCACCAAAGAAACCAGAATATAGGCACTGTATAATATTTTCTACCCAGGCTTAAAATGATGCCAATTAATAAATGCCTAACCCACAAAATTTTATTATCAAGAACTTATTTAAATATTGAAACCCAAATTGACTTTTTCTCCCGAATCCAACTAGGCAACCAAGTTGCACTTTTCTGTCACTTAGTAAAAAAAACCCTCACAGGTTGGTGGGAGAACTAACTCCGATACCACTATAATATCCCCAATCGATATTTTCCCCAAAATTTAACACAAAATTTTAACAGATAATTTCGCATGCAATTGTTTTCCCATGTATCCAGCAAAATACAAATACCCAGTTGAAATGAAGTTTCAACAAACAATATTGCATTTAATTCTTCAGGAAAACATTAACAAAAACTCAATCGTAGTTACATAAAATTATAGCAAGATTGGATACCAGAAATATGAATCTGAAACACTATGTGAAATACTTGCACGATGTCTCCAACTGACAATGGGTTTCCATCCACTGCCTCCAAACTCGAGGGTTTCCGTCCTCAAACCTGCTGAAAGTTGAAGATTCCCAGAACTCTCCAAGAGAGAAAAATAATCATACATAATCCAAGCATAATCTGATTGAGCCTCTGAAAGATCTTTTATAACACATCTCTATGACTCTTCCTTTTCCCCTGCTTGTCTCTTCATCTTTATTCCCCTTTTAAAAATATCTTTTTTTTTTCATTTAAGTGAATAAAATGACCTTTTTAATAATAAACTGACATACCAATATGTACTTTAATTTAATAGTCACTTTATTAAATAATTATTTAATCTTCAGACATTAAAATAAATAACCAATCGGACTCAGAAAACCAAGTGTGATAACTCGTTGGAAAGATCACGACGAGACTCTCCAAGTCCAATACTGAAATGCCAAAAATACTGAACCTTGCTGACGTACTATAAATAGTAAGTATTTGGAAACCCTGCTGAATCAACTCTGATTGGCCTGAAACTGGAATTGACTCGGCCAAATCTCACTCTGATTCGTGTAAAGTCCTGGTTAGCCCATGGGACCAAGGCAAATAGGGCTAACGACACCTCATGAATTAATGGGCTAGAAAAGGGGACATTACAACTACGTAATGCTATTTTACTTCCAATCAGTTCTGGGTAGTTGCCGATGATTGGCACCTTAACCACCATCTAGCACTATATTTATGTATTACTTCCTATTGGATGCAGCTTGGTCATGTTGTATACATTGCACATTGGAAATACAAGAGAATATCTTTCCGCCATATTGCTGTAGCTGTACTTTCTTTTTGTTGTTGTTCATGGTAATGTTCTAGTATCCTGTTTACCTAGCATAAACAATTAGTACCTTGGGAGTAAGCAAAAGTCACTTTATTAAAATTAAATAATGTTAGTTAAATATTTAATTTAACTTTAGTATTTTAACAATATTTAAAATAATATTTGTAAACACCTTTATTCACCAAGATATCTTCAATTTAAGCAATCATTGACTGTCCCAAAATAGTAAAATTTCCAATTGCCCAAGTCAATGCCTAGACTAACACTTACTATAAATAGTAAGTACGGAGATATTGTCTGAAATCGCTCCAAAAAGTATCATACAACTCCGTGAAGTTATCTGAGCTCACTGACAACACTCTAGAATGGCTGACACAAGCCTGAAAGTTAGCACTGGTTTCAGTACAAGAAAAGGTGATATTATAGGTTTGGGTACCCCTATATATATCAGTCCCAAAAAATGGCCCTCGAACTACCATCCACAAAATGCATCTTATTTTGTTTTGTCTCATCCTTGCCCTTGAGATGTTGTGGAACTTAGCTTACAAACTTGTGAAAGTTTTTTTTGAAAGTTACTTCACAATAGGATTGAGGTGCAAAAATGCCAAACCTTTAAATGCTAGACCTCCTTATTTTCTCCTAAACTTATAGTGCTTCTGAAGGTGAGCGCAATTAGAGTTTATATAATTGCATTTTCATGAAAAATTTCAATAGGTTTATACAAAACTACCTCAATGATCTTGTTTTTGAGCAATACAACCTTTGTCTTCTCTTGAAAATGTGAACAGCTTGTCATGATGTCATTGACTTGAAGAATATTTTTTATTGATCCATATATTATTTGCACTACCTTAATAGGAGCCCTGTATTTCTCATATAAGATTGCCGAATTGGAGAGACAAGCAGAAGTAGGAGGCATTGGATTAGAGGAGATAATGGCATGTGATGTGAATGATCCTAAGGAATCATTACCTTATAGTTTGAGGGCAAAGCCAATACCTCAGCAAATATGAAGTAGGACCTCAACCATCACTGGGATGTATATGGGGAAGAGAAAAAATTAAAAAACTTGTAACTCAAGTTGAAATTATAACTTTTGATAATGATTTTCAATCATCATGTGATCAATATCATTTTATTGGCTGTTGTATTTATATGTCGGTGGAATATTGTGCTCCTTTTTAGTCAACTCTAACAGAAAACACTTCCTCAATGTTTGATAGAATCGTTTCATATGTTTTGTGACTGCATTTTGCAAGATATTTATGTTTTTGTGATGATCTTATGTTTTCCTTATTCAATTTGCCAAGTTTTGGTGAGTTGATGTCAAAACTGATTTTCAAATTTCGGTGAGTTGTAAGTTTTGAAACTGTGCATGAAACAATAGATGATTTTTTTTATATAGCAGATTGCCCCTAACTTATTTGTGTGGCCTCTCAGGCTTCATGTTGAACAAAATCCATTATTGCAATGTCCTACTAGAAAGTGAAGTTGCTTGCCAACTATTCTTCTCTTCTTTAATTTACTCTTGGTTGATCGCACATTGTGCCTATAAATAATATATGGCTAAAAATTTATCATAGTGCATTACAACTTCAAGTCTGTCTATGATTGAAATTGACACTTGACTTAAATTTGTTTCAACAATTGCACCACATATTTAGTATAGGGAATCACTCAAAATTTAATTTAATTAATTCAAATGACACAAATGTTCACAACATTTTCCATTCACATGGATACGATAGAAAGTGCAATAGAAATATCAGCATAAATGCTTGTAGATACTAGAAACACAGGTAAAAACATCAATAGAAACTGCTACAGTATTAAAGAGTATCGAGGATAGAGACTTGAAAGATTCATTAGTAAAAACATTGTAGTATTCATACTTGGATCAGATGTAATGCACGATTTTCCTATATGCGCAGACAATACTCACAGAAATGTGAAACAACTCCCTCCATAATAGGTGAAACCTGGACTTCTAGACAGAAATCTCATGTTTGTCAGTTGGCAATAACTGTTCTGTCTACTAAGCAACTACCGTTTCTGTCCAACAACTAGAAGTAGCCATATGCATTTTACATAGAACTAGTTTTCTTTATCTCTTCCTATAACTTTTCATTTGTTAACTGCTGTAATCTCTAGTCCGTTGACATATTTTTGGTCACCAGTGGGTATTAATATAATTTCTTTCTTTCATTATTTTCTAAATATAATACTATATTTCTATGCATATTCATTGTTTTCAAGACAGAACATTAGTACTTTATTTTATCTGCCTAAAATATGTAAATGTTGAAATATACAAGTTAAGTCTCAAAACAAACTGTGCATCAGTCTTCCAGGCCAGTTTAGCAGTACTGAATCAATCTACCATTGTCAATATTAATATTGGTATTGTGAAACTTAGATTTTTATCTTTTGATAATATGTCTGAAAGACAGCATTTGTGCATCAGAGAAATTGATCTTTTCATAATCTAATTTTTGCATTAAGTTTTCACCATTTGTTTGTTTACATGAGAATTATGTTCTGTGTCATACACTGAAAATTAAAACTGTCTGAAAAAAGTAAATTTAACTTAGTTTGGTAATGGGAGAGCATAATTTTAGGATATTTTGAGAGGAACACTATGCTAAAATCTGAAAAAAAGATAGCTATATTATTACATTTTTTTCAATGTCAATCCTAATGGTAAAATGTTAAGATATGGGCTTTCTTTTACATGTAACTACAGTTGGCTAGTGATAATATTACACTTGATAAATTTTCAAAATCTATGGATAGCATGTAGTTTTCTGATGATGCATTTTGGGTCAATTGGTTTTGCTGTGAAGCTTGGAATGTCTGAAATTGTGCTATTGCTTTATGTACTTGGAATGTGATTTTTAAAATGGTCAAATTTGTTGTGAATATTCATTGTTTTGGCTATAACTTATGCATTCAATTAATTTCCCTTTCTAAAGTTTCTTTTCTTTTACATTTATTCATCATGTTCCATTAGATTACAAATAGCACACTTAATCTTGTATCTCCCTCACACTTTTCATGCCATTCTATGTGATTGCAGACAGTTGAGTGTGGGGACAGCCTTGGTGTAGTTACTTCAGCTCAACTTGTAATACCTAACTTGTCTTATTGAATTCTTCATTTTCATCATCAAGACTTGTTTATTCTATATATTCAAAGTTCTATGAAAGTTAAACATGTGCGTTTAACTTTCTTGTATCAGAACCTTATAGATCTCGCAGGATCAGAGAGCTCAAAGACTGATACAACTGGCATAAGGAGGAAGGAAGGTTCCTATATCAATAAGAGCCTATTAACGCTTGGAACTGTAAGAATAATTTCTTTGGTTTATTTCTTGATATGTGAAGCATCATTTTTTGTTTATTTCTATGGAAGCTATCTGCCTTTCAAGCTCTAGGTTTTGGAATAATCAAAAGGAAAAAAAACAAAGATGATGCCATGAAAATTAAATCTAGAAATTCAAAACCTTCAACTACTTAGAATTTAGAAGTATTGTACCTTCTTTTTAATAAATACCATTTTATATCAGCTACAATAGCAGTCCAAGCCATTATATTTGTTTACGGCTATATTTGATACATTGCATACACAAGTGATAGTAAAGATGGCAGTGTGTACCAAATACAGGAGTAAAATATGTGTTTTTTTGCTCATGAAATTATTACTGAGAAGAAGACCAGAGATGGTTAGCCAAGGATTCCATTTCATCCAAATACATCATACTACCTTCCTTTCATGACCATTTCAGTCTTGAAAGCATTCTATTCCCTTATTCACTCCTGTTGCTTTTCCATCTCCTTGTATGGCTTTGTCATGACGTTCTTCCTTGTGCCAAACTCCAACCATAAAATCTACTTACACAATGAGGCCATGTAATAAGGAACTTGTAACATGATCTGCAAAACCCAAAATAGCTAAAATGATGTGCACAAAAGACCTTGGAAATGCATTTGCATGCTCACTCGCTAGCAGTTTTACATGGTTCTGAAACTTGTTATTGGGGCATGGCAGATCATACTATTCTTTACACAAAGACAGGTTTGCATTATTGGTCACTGTCTTAACAGTGAATAACACTTTTGATGCTCTTGGGAACTTCATGAGCAATCTCTTCCAAAGTTTCTTAGCTAGATAACTTGTCTAAGTCATTAAACTTCTGAACCAAGGTCCAGGTTTTCATGCTTATCTAGTCCGAGGGTAATACGGACTAAACAAGGAGTGAAAAATCTTGAACTCCTTGTCTAGTCCGTATTACCCTCGGGCCAATGGGCAGGCTGAGGCCACCAACAAAATAATTGTGTCAGTAATTTATAAGTCCTGCGGAGTGGAGAAGGAAGACTGGGAAGAAAAACTTCCCTCGGTATTATGGGCGTACCGAACAACTTACAAAGTTACCACTGGACAGACACCTTTCCAGTTGATGTACGGGCAGGAGGCAGTTGTACCGGTAGAATTCATGGTGCCAAGTTTACGAATAGCCATGGACAATAGGCTGGGAGATATGGAAAGCCTCCGAGAGCGCTTGTATAACTTAAACAAACTAGATGAACGTCGCATGATGGCACAATGGGCAACGGAGGTGGCACAACTGCGATGAAAGGCTTGGCACGATAAACATCTTAAACGTGTCCAGTTCACCCCCGGCCAACTGGTACTAAAATATAATGGAAAGAATGAGATTAAGCCAGGCAAATTCAAGGTGAAGTGGCTGGGGCCGTATCGAGTGCGACAGGTTGGAGATAATGGGGCAATTAAGTTGTGGACGCTTGATGGCAAAGAGGTACCCGACACTATAAACGGCTCTAAATTGAAGCCTTACCACGAACGGCGCACAGTACCATCGGAAGGCCTAGAGCGTCTGGACGAACAACGGGAAAACTCATTTAAAAAAAATAAAAAAAAATAATAATTTAAAAAAATTAAAAAAAAAAAAAAAAAAGACCGCACGGTGGAAGTTCACCGCACGGTGAACTCACCGGACGGTGGAAGTTCACCGCACGGTGAACTCACCGCACGGTGGGAGACCACCGTAGGGGACTTGAAACATGAACCGTCGGCAATAGAAGTTTTTAAAACAAAGCGTGCGACTTTTACACCATAGCGTCGGCCAGCAACTTCTCCATAAAGGTTTTGACGACTTCACTCTCAGCCCAACCTCTTTCTTTCCCACCTGGACTAGTGACTGATGAAGCGAAGAAAGGAGACGTCCTTCAAATCGTGTTTTTTTTTCCCTAAAGCACCTTGCATAGTCCTCGGACCTGTGATGAACAGAGAAGAGGTTTACACGAGTAATCTGTTGTACAGTTGAAGGGCCAGCGATTCACATAATGATTTGCCCGTAGGCATGCAACCTGGGATTGTGAAGTGGCAAATTGAATGACATTCAATGAAGTGTCTATCATGGCCTTAAAATCTTCGAAGTAAGAAGGTGCAGTTTGTAGGGTATTTTCAATTGGGGGCTTAATAGAATCGTGTATCTTCACCAGACTCATCACCACCGTGTCCATTTTGGAGTGGAATGGTAGGGTTTGTATTTCAACAGATGTGCACAGCCGGGAGAGAACCCTAGCTCTCCGCCATGAAACGTGCGGAATTTTTTATCATCTCCATCGATGTTTTCCTTGTATGGTTTCATTTCAATGAATCCGGTTGATTTCTGTGCCTCCAGCGCTACGCCTTCTCCTCTCCTTGCGTTTCTTCCATACGTGTCCTCTGATCTTATTCATTCACCATAATAGCTGGTGGAGTTGGACCAGCTGCCCTTCTCCGCAACTAGCTCGCATGGGCTACCAACACGAGGGTTGATTAACGTGGTGCGGATTACCTTCAACCTCTCTTGGAGTCGGCGGCTTACCGTTAAGACGACGGCTTCCTCTGGTGACGTAACTAGAGCGGATAAAAACTAGCCCACGTGTTCGGCAAATCATTGGAGGGCAGCGCTTGTGGAACCCTAAATGCTCTTGTAAAGCCGTTATGGAATCGGCAAGAAAGAGGAGATGGAAGGTTCAGTTGGACGACACCCTACACACGGCGAAGAAGGTAAAGGTTTTACCTTCAAGAGTACAGGTAGCCGAAAACATGGGCAAAGGGAAAGCCACGCAGAAGCAACAAGTGACTTATGAATCGGTAGCATTCGAAGGGCTTAATGGCTTGGAGTGCCGGAAATGGTGGCAAGACACACCGGACACAGATGAAGTGAAGAGGTTATTGAGGCATGCGGGTGTACATTGGGCAATTCAGATGCCCTTGTTTCCTGTGAAAAATTTCGAGCCTACATTGAGGGTAATGATAAATACCTATGACAGGCATACACGGAAGAGTACATTTGAGTACCGGAAACATATGGTTACAGTGTCTTTTGGTCCCGCAGACTTCACTCGGGTGTTTGGCATTCTTGGACGGAATGGGCAGAAGATAGAGATCAAAAAACACAAGATGACGAAGGAGGGGAAAGAATTCTGGATCCGCCGCATATCTCGCAACCTCACCCAAGCTGAGATGGATTCTATTGTTCGGGCAACAAAGGGCCGTGGCATTAAAAAGGAGTTCGTGGCAAAGGGCCCATGGAGATGCATTTTGGATGTGCTAAAGAGCAGACTTA
>MU226003.1:1669753-1757975 GCA_018584345.1 Thuja plicata | reverse complement strand
GGAGAGACAGCTTGTGGAAGCTAGTTTGGCTGAGTCCCAACAGGTAGTGGAGGCGCAACTGAAGGACCTACAGGAGGCTGCTGTGATGGTAAAATCCGCGCTGGAACTTCAGTCAGTTACCGAGCAGTGGTTGGCAGCACGCACGGCACAGGTGTACGAGCTTCATTCTCAGTTGGTCCAGCCGGCCTCTTCTGCAGCGGGGCACCCTTCCTCTTCAGGGACGCTTCCTCAGCCCCCTACTTCTACTTCTTGATTATGGTTGGGTAGTTCATTTTTCCTATTTTGTTGTGTTGTCCCGGACATTTTGTTGTCGTCCGGAGACGACTTTTCTTTAGGGGGGGATGATGTTAGCCGTGTATTGGACTTAGTCGGGTAGGCCAACGGTTACCACCGTCGGTCCGTTACCTCCGTCTGTCAGTAACGGGTGGCGGCGACGTTTGATCGCACCGGTTCGAGGTTTATATATATGCTTGTACTTTGTAATTAAGACATCATGTTCTGGTGGCTAATGTGTATGTACTTCAATGCAAATGTAAATAGAGACTCCGTTAACGTTCTCATAATTCATTCCTGTAAAGTCTGTGTGAACTTGGTTACCCCAGCGGGTAAACAATAGTTATGACAGTCCTCCTATTCCTTGTAACTGTCTATAGTCTTGTGACGTCATACCACTACTATTTCTACTTTGGAAGTTCTTGTTACCTTGCACCCTCTTCTTTTGTCAACCAGATTGACTCATCTAATCATGACTGTCATAACCTTTTTTTGATGGTCTTTTATACACAAAATACTACCTTTTAGCATTGGTATACCATATGGCTACCATAGATGTTTTGTTCACTAACACCTGGAACAGAGATCTTTATACTGCTGCACCCAAAATTCCTTTTTATATTTAGATCTTGGATTCATGATTGCATCATCAATGGCAATAGATATTGTAGCTCCATCTCTTCTAGTAATTTGTAATGCCATAGGAATATTTGTGATTCTCTTAACATCCATACTCAATGAACTGTCGTCCTTTTCTTATCATTATCTTTCATCCCCTTTTTTTTGTAGAATTCTTAAGTGCATCCCGGAGACCACAAAATCTGAAAGTGAAATCCTTCTATTGCTTCTTTATTGATTTGAACATGAGTTTTGAATAGCAAAAAGAGTCACAGAGAACATTTTAGCACCAAATCTGCATCTTCATGTATCTGAAGTTTCTGCAATTCCTGTTTGAAAGCACATCATTTTCTGCACTTACTGAACTTACAAAATAAGCATTCATCTCTGCAAGCTACAACTTCAATTTATTCCACTATCAATTCGATTTGCAGATCTCAAAGTATTTCTTGACAAATGGAAAGAATAGTATCCAAAATCCTTGAGAATAGCATTCAAATGACTGGTTCAAACTTGCAAAACGTGGATTTTGCTTGAGGATGCAAGACAAATTGCAATGGAAGAGAAAAAAAAGGCGCCTATAGAAGATGGGCGGTTTTTAATGCTTGATAAGAAGAAAACATTTGCGTTTGCCCTTGGACGGGCTTTATGAATGATGCTGCAAGTCAAAATAAGTTTTTCTCCTTTCAAAACCGCGTCTAAAGCCTAGTGATGGGCTTTCAAGAGCACGATGCAAGCTCAAAACGATTTGCAGCTTCAAAACTCGTTAATGTATACCCTAGACGGGATCTTTAAAAGTCTTTGCAAGATTAAAAGACCAGCCACGGACTTTAAAAAGTCATGCGGAATGGTAGATACGCGTTCAAAGAGTAGCCATGGGCTTTAAAAACATATTTACATATGTTAAAATGTTATAAAATGCCCTATCAAACCGGCGACGGGGTTTTATAACATGTTTACAAGTTACAAATGCTTCACAAAGAGAAGCGAAGAGATTTTGAGGTGCAATCACAAGCCATTTTATGACTTCGAAAAAGCAACTTCAGTAAATAAACAGTTTTTTCTATGTCAAATACACATGCAATGCCTTTAAAAATCGCTGCCTTGTCTTTGGATGGGCTTTTACATCATCTTTGCAAGTCGATTTTGACTTAGAACCAATGACCACTTTCCTTTAGCCATAAAAACGAGCTTTAGGAACATTGCAGATCAAAACATGTTTATTTTAAAAGAAAAATAACACTTGCAAGTGAACCTAAAAAGCCCACCAGTAAGTATAAGTTTGTTAAAAACATCCTTTGTTCTTAATAACGGGTTTCTCATGTACCTTTACAAGCAGTTCAACTTTAAAAAGAAGGCATGTAATGAAGCATAAAAAGCCCACCAATTTATTATAATCTTATTAAAGTTGACATATTCCCTTGCAAATATGTAATGGTGGAGTTTTAATTCCATTTTGCAAGCAAATGACACCCAAGACGACATGTAATGACTGACAAAAAGTCCACTTGCAAATGACTTAAGAGACCTCGGTGAACTTTTGTTTCCACATCACAATATTTTAAACAAGAAATATAGACTTGCAATCAGGCTTTAAATCCCCACCTACAGGTTACTTAATTCCTCATTATCTCTTGAAATATAGCTCCGATTTAAGCCTAAGATAGCTCGAAACGAGCGGAATTCAAAAAGCAACAAATCTAGAGTGAAAACAAAACAAAAAACAAACCAAACAATCAAGAAAAAAACCGAACAAAGAATCAAGCACTTGCAGTCAAGGAAGAAAAACCTCTCATAGCAAGAAAGACAAAGGAAAACACGATGGAAACCTTCAAAAATGGCCTTCGAAAAGCGTAAGACTTAGGACAATTCAAGGGATAATTTATTGCCTTCGTAAAACATTATTTAGAACACCAAACTTAGAGAAAACACCTATGAATTCATGATAAAATTGTGTAGGGTTGTGTCCAATTTTGTGAATTCAAAATTGAGGACAACACAATTCAAGATGAAGAACTTTGAGGGATGGAGAAAATTCATGAAGATGAAGCAGTTTGGGATTTTGAGCCATCACAATTAATCTAAGGCTTGAAAATGTTGAGTATCAAGAGATGTTGCTAGAGATGCAGAGACTTCTTTATGACGATTGAGAAATAGAATTGAAGCAAAGATTGCAAGATATACATGGTGAGGTGGTGCCCACTCATCTTCAACCAATCAGAGGATTCCAACCACATGTGTCCAAGTTCATCAAATCAAATTCATCTATGGGTGACATGTGGAATGCATTTAATGTCTTCACCTAACAAATTTTCTCATTAAATGGATATGTATTGAAAAGCAATGTAATTTTCTCATTGGTCCATAGATTGGTGTCTAATTGTAATTGGTTGACATTTAGTTCTTGTAAACAGTGGTTATAACATATCCTATTTAGGGTTGTGTTGGCATAATCCTGGCCATTGATCTCAAATTAATCTTGGCTATTCATTGTATTTGAGTTCCCTATTTAAAGGCTTGCTCTTCTCATTTGTAAAGCGAGAATTGGAGAAATTTCTGCCAAAATGCTACCAAAGTAATTGCAAGTTCATTGTTGATTACATGGTGGATTGCTCAAGCTATTTTGGAGTGTTGCATGGTTTCGTAATTCCTCACTTAGTTTAAATTTGCTAAAGTTGTGTAGAAAGTTAAAAGTAGTTGGATAGTTTAATAAAAAATATGGTTGTTGCTGAATCATTGTGAAACTAGTGTTCATACCTTTTTGTATTTGTTGATTGCAAGCAATAGTGTAAGGTTAGTATGAAGCTCATTACAAGCATTTCAATTACTTGATGCTCATTGATTTGCATAGTTTTGGTTTTGATGAGCATAAGTAGTTTGAAAATCATACTTGCATCCATAGAAGATTGCACCTTCCTTAGCATAGTTGATTTGGTGAAGCAAGAACTGGTTTGGTCTCACTAGAACTTCAACTTTGTCTTGCATTAGTAGGAGTAGAATTAAAAGTAGCTTAGATCCCTAAACCCTCATTTTGTTTGCACTTTATTTGAAACCATTGTTAGTAGTATGAAGAGCTCAATTGCCATACCATTCGCATTCAAGAAGTTGACAGATCCTCCATAAAAGAGCTAACGTAAGTCCTTAAGTGATTACCAACGAATCACATCACAAAATTGAGTTACTTTCTACATTAGAAGGAACCTGTTTGGTGTATATTTTTCAACTGATATTTGAAGGATCAATTGCAAAACAGTGGTTCCAACCACAGCATGTGAGACACAGTCTCTCCTAATTATAAGGGAGGCTCCCCTTCTCTACTGTTACTGAAAACAACCTGCACTAAACTAACACCTAAGATCATGTACCCTAGGCTAATTGATTGGGTGTTACATTCACCATACTCTCTTATTTCAGAGTGGGTGATCTTCTTCCGTGGTATTCTCTTATTTCAGAATACATGTTTCTATCTTCACAACAATATCTCATGTACAATTCAGCAAAGTTAAAAACAAGATCATGAAAGCTCAAAGCCTTTTCACGACTTCCTATGTGAATTCAGGAACACAGATGAAATATACGTGCAACTCAAGGTCTCCAACTTATATTTCACCTTACATGCACAAACCGAGAATATAAAAGCAACACAAAGTCTTCAAGTTACCTCCTTACTGGAGTGTTCTACACTAGCTTCAAAATTGATAAGCAACTTAAAGTTTGGAAGACCAAGTTTGAAACCAAACTATAACTCTAAATGCAATAAGAAACTCAAAGTTTGCAAGATTGAATTCAAATCCCTCTTGAACAAAAACACAAACTTAAAATCAATTCTAGAAAATGTCATCACATGACAACTGGAATTGGCACAAAGTCTCAAAACTGACATAGTCTTCTTGCATTGCCAAAAGATAAAAAATTACAATGAGCACCCTCTCTTATTTATAGATAACTTATAGTTATGGTTCATCTTCATACCATAACTTTGTGTTGTTATGACTTATTCCTATGCCACTTATTTGTAGATATTGTTGAGTAAACCGTCAGGTAGATCCTTTCCTTCGGCACCTCAAGTAGATACTTGGCACTTTGCCCTTTGCCCTTTGCACAAATCTCCCTTAAACCCCAATGGCCTTTGTGCAACTTTCATTCTCTTGTGCATCATCCATTCATAGTTGTCATTCTTTTTGGGTCTTGAATGTATCTTGGTCTTCTCCACATATTTTTATGTGCAAGGTTCCATGCCTTATTTCTTGCATCATTTCATGTTGATCTTCTAAGGATATCTTTGTGCCTTAGTCTTGTGTACTCCTTGAATTTCTTCTGCATATTACATTGTGCAGATCCTTAGTGCCTTGGGTGTTTTCTTGGATTTCCTTTTGGGTTCCTTTCCCATATCTAATTTATGTATCCTATGATTGATAAGATTCATCTTCAATATTAAGAGAAAACTTGATTTACACCAAAATTTAATGAATCTCCTTTTTCGAATGAGTCTAGAGATGTTCTAATACCGAATAAAGTCAAACAAAAAAAATATTGTGTATCACTTGTCTATTCTGTGCACTTTGCTGCTATAATATAACTAGCTTATTTCATTGTGATGAAGGCTTAAGTTTGTGCACGGGTCTTATAAAAAATAATGTATTCACTAGTCCTGTTTACTTTTTTGGTCATTAATGACATTCATTATACTTATTTACCTTTCTTATAACTGAAGTTTTATTTTGATGCTTGGTATAGCATGATTAGTTTCCAATAGCAGGTATCATACTTTTCTTAAAAACTCATGGCAACTTCAGACTGTTTTCACTTCTGAACCTGCATCTATGAATTGCAAATATTGAACATAATGGCACAAATCTTTTGGTTGATAATGATTATTGTGATTCCTATTAATGTCTAAAATTATAGTGGAAAATAGAAAACTCAGAAGTCATATATATGAGATGGACTTAATTATTGTGTCATGCAATGGATATGAACTAATTGATTTTCATGTGCAGGTGATATCGAAATTGTGTGATCGTAAGCCTTCACATATACCTTACCGTGATTCCAAACTCACACGTCTGTTGCAGTCTTCTTTGAGTGGGCATGGCCGTGTATCGGTGAGACTTTGTTCTTCCTTGTTTTGATCCTTTCCTTAGCTTCCATATCATTTCCTGATTTAAACTTCTTTGTAAACCTATTTATATTCGTTCTCTAAATATTGTTTTGTAATATCTAATGGGTGCATGGTGTTGAGACTTGGATTCAGCAAAAAATCTGCAAGCAGAATTTTGGCTTGAACTTAGGCTCAGTGCCAAAAACTCAGCAAAGACTTAGGGAATGCTGTCAAACTTAAAAAATCATTTAAAATTTGTGAATTTTAAGGAAAAGTACTTAGTTAATTGCATTTCCTATCAAAATAAATTCAATTACATGCAAAAACTAATCAATTAGATCCACCATCACAGGTGTAGACAACAGAATAAAGAAACAAGTTTCATGAACTTTAAACTTAATGCCTGTACAAAAGAAAAAATGCTTTGATATACTTAAAATTGTTTCTTATAGCCAAGCAATAGATTTAGAAATTCATTTACATAGGATTTGCAGAACAATATAGAGAAAATCAAACAAAGATTAAGAGGAGCCTTTCCTTCCAACATTAGATACAAGCTATTGGATGTAATGCCTCTTTGTGTACCTCAAAGATGCAGCTGTAACCATTCTATCTGCGAAAGAAGTAGCAACATCATCTTGAATTTTTTTTTGTCTTTAGTTGTGTGGGATCTCACCTCCTTTTCCCCAACACTACAAGTTTCACCTCATGATCAGCCTCATTGACCATTCATGGTTCTTTGTAAAAGTGGGGTTATCCTTAGTGATCCACTCAGTGTACCCGGGAGACGCATCTCCCCCCCCCCCGAGGCACGTCTTGGAGATGGAGACGTGTCTCCAAGACCTCGCGCGTACCTTAAGACTTCAAATCTAGGTGGAGACTTCGTGTCAAAGTCTCCCGATGTCTCCAAGTCTCCCACCAAGAATTTTGATGTCTCCTGCGCGTCTCTGGAAGAAAAAGCATATTAAAAAGTCATAAAAACAAAACATTTTATATTTTTACCATAGTTTATGCATTTGGAGGCCCAACGACTTTGCATTTGGAAGCCCAAGCCCTAAACGGAGACTGAGACCGAGACTAAGGCAAGGTAGGTTTGATAATTTTAGTTTTGAATTTTTTTTTACCTTACTCAACTGCCTGTGCTTGTTTGTTTTTATTTATAACCTTTTATGGCTTCCGTTTTTTGGCAGCTCGAATTTGACTTCCGTTTTTTGTTTTTCTATTTCTAACTTTCATTTGCTTCCACATTTTGCAGAAATTTCTGCCAGTGTAGGTCTGTTGGCAAACATGTATGGAAAATGTGGAAGCATTCACACGATATGTATGCAAAATGTGGAAGCATTCACACGACAGTGTTAATGCTTCCACATTTTGCATACATGTTTGCCATCAGGCCTGCACTGGCAGACATGTCTGTAAAATGTGGAAGCATTTGGAAGCCGTGTGAATGCTTCCACATTTTGCAGACATACCTGCACTGGCAGACTTGTCTGCAAAATGTGGAAGCATTTGGAAGTCGTATGAATGCTTCCACATTTGGCAGACATACCTGCGCTGGCAGATGTCTACAAAATGTGGAAGCATTTGGAAGCCGTGTTAATGCTTCCACATTTTGTAGACATGTTTGCAAAATGTGGAAGCATTTGCACACTGTGAATGTTAAAATTTAATTTTATGAAAAAAAAACATTGATTGATTGAACAATGAAATATAAAATTTGAAATATATTATTTGAAGTTTAAATTTTTTTAATTTTCATTTTGCTAACACACCTGAACCAGTTAGTAGATTTTGTATTTGCTAATATTTTATTATTTTATTATTTTTTTTGTGTAGAATGCTAGGTGGGGGAAGATACCTGTTGTGGAAGTATTGTGATCGTGTTCCCGGGACTAAAGGTATAAGTCGAACAACCACAATCAAATGTAAGCATTGTCTAAAGGAATGACAAGGTACTTACATGAGGGTGAAGGCTGTGAGGGATCAAGAAAGGGCTGATGGGAAATTATATCATAATGTTAGCTCCTCTCATGCTTCAATAGTAGGGACAACTACTGCAACTCATTGTGAGAATAGATAGACAATAGAGACAGATGCATTTTCTAGTAGAGATGTAGCAGTAGAACTTTCGCAGTCGCACAAGAGACCACACATTGGCAGCTCAAACCCAATTGAAAGACTTTTTGATATGCAAGGTCGAGAAGTAGTTGATGTAGCAATTGCATCCTTCATTTATGCAAATGGAATACCGTTTAATGTTGCTCGTTCACCTTTTTTTGGAGAGATGGTCCATGCTATCAATAATGGACCAGCAAGGTATAAGCCACCTGGGTCTGAAAAGCTCCGCAGTACTCTAATCGATAAAGAAAAATTTTGATTAGAGCAACAAACAATACCATTGAAAAGAGTGTGAGCTATAGAAGGTTGCAATATTGTGATGGGTGGGTGGATAGATACTAGGAATCGTCCCCTACACAATGTTATGGTAACATGTAGCAAAGGTCCTTATTTCCTGAGGCCGAAGGCAATTGACTGTACAGGGCAATAAAAGAATGCTGCTTTTCTTCATAAGTTGTTATGTTGCAACATTGAGGAGGTGGGAGCATCACACGTGCAAATTATTACTGAGGCTGCCCCTGTTTGTAAAGCAGTAGGTTTGATGGTGCAAAAAAAGTATAGGCATATTTTCTGGACACCATGTTGTGTGCATTCACTGAATAATGCACTAAAAGATATTGACAAGTTCCATTGGATTTCAGATCTCATAGAAAGAGGCAGAAAAATTCAGATGTTCATCTATAAGACTGTAACAATCACCACACACAAGCTATTTATTGGAAATTTGCTAGAGTGGAACTTTTAAAACTTGTTGATACACAGTTTGCATCTTATTTTGTTCTTCTTGACCACCTTTATGAAGTCAAAGAAGGTTTGTGTTCCACTGTGGTTGGTGATGCATGGGCAGCTTGGAGACAATCTACATTGGATACTGCAGTTGAGGTGAGAAGTTTGGTTCTTGATGATCGCTTTTGGGCTGATGTTAGATTTGTTGTGGAGTTTATTAGGCCCATTTTGTGAGCTGATCAAATTTTCAAACTCAGATAGGCCATGTTTGGGGGAGATTTATGAGGAATTGGATTCCATGTGTGAAAGAATCAATAAAATGACAAATGCTAGAGATCCTTCTTTATATCCTTTGATAGAAGAAAAACTACATGGACGATGGAATAAATTGAACACATCCCTTCATTGTGTTGCATATGCCTTAAATCCTAATTGGCATAATATAGAAGAGACCAATAAGAGGGCTCCATATGAGGATAGAGAGGTAATGAAGGGATTTTGGGCCGCAGTAAAAAAGATTTATGGTTGAGGTGATGAGGCTTCGGTTATAAGCTAAGTAGTCGATCCTGATTCTGGTTCGCATTCGGATTCAGGGATTCGACAAAATATTTTTTGGGACGGATCCTAATTCTGCGTGTATATATATAGACATTTTTGAAATATATAAATATATATATATATGTATATGTGTATGTATGTATATTCATAGATTTCATACATGTAACATGTCAATGCTCATTCATCATTAGTTCAAAACTCCAAACTTTAAACATATAATGATAATAATAAGAAGTTAGAAGCGTGATTATCATAAAATGATAAATCCATAATTGCCAATATATGATTATATCATATTCATATTTTGCAAAAATCTTAAATTGTCATTACATGATGAACAAAGCAAAAATGGTGAAAAATGCTTGAGAGATGAATGAATGACCATCAAATGACCAAATGTATGCTTTACTAGTCGAATTAGGATTTAGAAGCTTTTTGGTTTTAAAAAATAATAACAAATTGGCACGTGTGGCCCGTTTTTGGGCACCCACATTATTGGATTCTTGTGGATTCCTCAGGATTCTACCCGGATTCCGGTAGGATCCTTGATTGGAATCTGGAATCCTGCCGGCATCCAGGGAGAATCCGAGCAGAATTAGGATCTAGATCGTACCAAAATCACGATTCGAGGCATATCAGAGGGATTCGATAACATAGGTTATAAGGAGTCAATAGAATAAGTTTTCACGTGGGCAAGATGATTTTGCTTCAGTGGAAGCTTTATATGATATGCGAGCAAAGAAAGACCTATAGAATGGTGGTGGAACCGTGGAGGTGAAATTCCTGAGTTGCAATTATTTGCAATATGTAAAGAGCCCACCTGGCTCTAACCCTGAATTTGCTTGTAAAAGTTTTATTTGTTTTGGAATTGTAATATGATATGAATTTTTAACATAATTCACCAGGTAAGAACAATAATATTAGAAATATTCTTTAACAACTCAATTCCAATTAAATACAAATAACCATTCATGGATCAAATTTCAAGGCATTCTATTTGATTTAAATTCAAAACCCCAATTACGAATTATCAACACCGTCTCTGAACATTCTAATTGAAAACAAAATTTGGATTATTCAATGACATCAAACCAAAGCAACAAATACATACAGAGGAACTTGTTTAATGTCTGATGTCTTTTAGCACTGGTTGCGGTTGATGTAGGAAATGGCGATTGCTTGCACTGAATGCCCAACACCTACAATGAATCACAAGAACCCCTCTTACATTATTGATCCACTTGACTATACCGTTGTGGAAGTAGAGTGACGTTTAATAGATGCAAGCCACAGCTAAGGAAGGAGTGGTGGCTGCTAACAATAACCCACACCAAGACTCCATGAAATTCAGACTTCATTGTGAATGTCTCACAATCTCCATGCTTATGTCCACTAACCGCAATCTTCACAATTCATCAACATTGAACGCTGATTCAAAGTGCAGGAAACAACAAGAAATTTGCAATTCCTTGCTGGTTGAATTTCTTCAAACCCTTGTCTTCAAAAACTTCTCACCAAAGAACCCAAATCAAAACATGAATAATGAAACAAGCATCATTCGATTTTCACTTCCAAGTCTTTTATAACCTCCCAAAAGAAATCGAACATTTTAGCTTCACCAACACACTTGCATAAATTAAAAGCAATGCTTAGCTTTTCTTCCTAATTATATTTCATGAGTTTGAAATATAATAATTAATCATGTCTCTCCAAGACTTTTAGAAGAAAACATTTAATACTTTGGCAATTAATAATCTCTTTAATTATTAATTAAGTATAACTTAATTAATAATCATCAATTATCAAATAGCTTATTAAATCTCCCGGACGAATAACTCGCAACACAGATATTCTCTGCCCGAGCCAGACGCCATAATGCCCTGCCATAAATAGACATTGCAAAAAATAGACTTACTATAAATAGTAAGTCCCTCAAACTGAAAGCTTTGCAAATGTTTCCACATTCCATTGATACCATTGCTCTGGCGCCCTGCTAAAAATAGCAACCATAACGATCCCCAAAATAAGCACTTACTATAAATAGTAAGTCAGCCAATCTGACTCAAACGAAGAGCAATCCTGGCATCACAGACCTCCAGAGTGGAAATTGACCACTGGCTTTGCCACACGACCCCCTCTAACATCCCGATTAGCCTACGAGGGTCACAAAAATAAGCTAATCCCATGTGCCTAAAAACGGGGACATTACACAATAAGATTGCTCTCACAAGTAGCTAGCTCTTCAGCTAGTGAGAGGAATTAGAGTACTTATGGTTTTATTCATTCATTGAAGAGGAAATGATTAGGGTCAAAGAAAGCAGAGAACCTGGTGTACATTCATAGCTCACTTCGCCTTCTCTCTCGTGTTGATCTTGGATACATGGAGGGTCCTTCAGCAAAATGGGACTGAATTGCACCTGATGGAGATGTTGCAGCCATGGTGGAAGAAGCGGTTGAACCAGATGGACTTATTGAAATACCCCTAGTTGTACTACCATCAAAGGAACCTGAGTTGGAGAGTGATGATTATCTGGACAGCATCATTGCTGAAGACCTTGAGATGGATGATCAAAACATTGTGGAGTAGATACTAGATAGATTTCTGATTTTTGTTTACAATTCCAAGTGTTTGGTTTGCATATCAGCGATTTAGAATCAAACTATATATTTTTGAATTTCAAATTTCAATATGTAATGATAATCTGATATGATCATATGCGATACTTAGAAATCAGATATCCAGTGTGAGTTTTGAACTATTTGACTGTATATAAATATTAAATGAGTAAATGACATTAATATTAGACTATATCATATTTTGATTCAATGGTTTTAAATTTTTAATGTTCATACTTAAAAATTTCCATTGCTCTTGTTTTCAAAGCTCTATGTTATGATATTATCATATTTCTTTGAAATTATTAAATTATATTAAAAAAAATGCCGTCTCCAAGTATGTACCGGTACTAGTCTCCGAGAACTTCGAGTGTCCACGTCTCCAGGGGAACCTTGGATCTAGTCATATGCAAAATCATACTCCAACTGCACAAGGGCCAATTCTTCATGTGCAGCTACATACTCAAACATACATTTGCACTCACAACTTGAAGTGTAGCATGGATTTGTGCATGGCAATCCTTTAAATACTGAGCATCTTACTGCCAAAATTTTACCACCAAGCATATGTTATAAAAATTAAAATTTTTAAGATTTGAAAATATGAAAAATTCAATATATAATAACAAAGAAGACGAACATTCAAATTTTGAAGCATGCAAATTTTACCTAGCCTAGAAGTTGTCCTTGTTGTCTTGTATATGTTTGTAGAAAAGAGAACTCATATCCTTTTTTCTATCTCTTAATCTTGAGCAGGATCTTCTCCCTCAACTATGAATTCTACTCCATAGCCTTTATGATGATGTAGAAGCCTTCCATAATCTCCTCATCAGCCATGAAACTCTCTAGGAACTGAAGGCTGGGTTGAAGAAATATTCAGAAGTATGAAGTGAGCTATGAAGTTGAGACAGCAACTATATTGCTGTTAAGCGATATTGATACAGCAGATATTGCAAGTATTGAAAGATCACATTTGAGACAGCAATATTATCGCTATAAGTAATACATCAGTTCATCATTGCATACAATTAAAGGATCATATCAGAAATAGCAATCTAATCGCTATAAGCGATTATAGACTAAGTTCCTAAGCACATTCTCCATTGATAAATCAGACAAGGCTAATATTCTCGGCTTTAGAAGTAAAGATCAACCTGCACAATCATTATCATTATATCAGATATAGCAGTGATCAATATCTCATATATATATAAATATATTCTTCTTGGAATAATAATATCATTTTCCATCTTATCAATTGCATCATTCTCACATTCATAAGTTGTAATCCATAATATTAATTAAGGACTTGAAAGAAAGAAGTCTCTTGTGATTTGGATTGCAAGGTAATTGACCCTATTTCCTGACTTAGCTAAAAAGGGGACATTACAATGAACCAACTGACTCAGATAAAGATTGTTAAGATTGTTATCACTTAACAGTCTTAGCATTTCTAAAAGCATTTGTTTGGCTTCTTTTTAACTTGATATGTTGGCTGATCATTCCCAGCCATTTTTCTCTTTAGTTTTTCCAAATTATGTCCACCTTTTCCATGCATACAAATCAACCCCAACAAGCTGCTAAGTCTTGTAGACCTGATACCACTGTAATATCCCCAAATAGGGATATTAGGAAAAGATAAATTCTACAAATTAGGGCAGGAAAATTCTGAAAATTTATTTACATGTAAAAACTCAATTATAGTCCTAGATATTATGTCAGAATCAGATCTCAATTTACCAACTAAAGAAATAGTTTTCAGTTTATTTTTTGAGTTCAGAAACATACATTAATAGCCTTAGTATCTGCCCAGAAATTTTCAGTATTGAAGTACAACTTCCCTTAAAATAGAGAGATGTAGATTTTAATACCCAACTTGCCCAAAAGTCCACTGTCCACAAGCAAAAATAAATTATAGGGTTTATACATACCAGAGCTCCATAACTCGCACTTGCCTATGACTCGGCAAGGTCGTCTCGACCTGTGACTTGCTGATGATTGGGCAAAATGAAAAAAACTGAGATTTTTACGATTTACAACTTGTTTCATGCACCCATTATTGAAAATAGAAGCTAATTTGATCACATACATCCATCACATAAGTACAAACGTAAATTGTAGCTAAAGGAAATAGAAAACATAGATACGCAGAATTATAAATATTGTCAAATGTATATAAAATCCATGACATCAAATGTTCCCAAACATGTGTAAGCAAAAACAAGTCTATGGCTCTAGCTCAGCCTCAGTCTCAAAGTAGTTTGTGTTCCTCCTATAAAGACGTCTAAGGTAGGTCCTGGATGACTGAGCAGCTATAGTCTCTGCCTATAAGGTGCCACTCTGATCAACATCAGCTCCACATGTAGCTGATCGTGCTCTATCCTCCTCCTCTGCCATAGCCACAACCTTAGCCTCTCTGTCTGCCTGGTCAACCCACTCATGGTTCTCCTCAGTGAAGACAAGATCGGTAGACTCAGTGAGCCACTTGGACTCTAGATCGATCTCTGCTAGAGTGATTAGAGAAGATTCAGTTTCCAAAATTTGTCTGGTCCTAAGACGGAGGTTGTAATGAACGAAGACAAGATCATTCAACCTTGCCACAGACAATCTATTACGCCTCTTCGAGTGGATGTGCTCGAACATGGACTGATTGTGCTCACATCCAGAAGCGCTGCATGGCTGATTCAAAATACAGATGACAAAATTTTGAAGGTTTGGGGCTGTAGGCCCTAACATTTGCCACCATCTATCTGAAATAAGGAAAAGGAAAAAAATCAGTCTCATTTCCAACTTTAAGGATAGATTGTAAAATGAAAATGCATAAGTCATAAACTTAAGAATCTTAAGTTTAACATATATTACTACTTGGCTGCAATGTTGTCCTAGTGTCTTTGCACATCTTGCTTGCAAAAATCACCCCTTGTTCATTATTATATGCATCTATCTCTTGCACTGTAGATGTGCCATCACTAGACATCTTTTGCATCACTGAATATAGGCCACTAAGAACCTCCTCATTTGCCTTGAAGTTATCAAGGAAACGAAATGAAGTATTGAGGAAATAAGCTGCTGCATGGATGAGCCTGTGAAGCTAGTTTTGCCATCTCCTATCAATGATCTCCCAAATGGGGCCATACTTATCATCAACTCCTGCATACTTGGATCTAATGGCCTCCTTGGCCCTATCCATGCCCTCATATATGTAGCCCATAGAGGGTTTCTCCCCATCATCAACTCGTTGAAGAACTACGAGGGGCTCAGTGACCTGCATATAATGTTAAAAAAAATAGTAAAGTCACAAGTGTGCGTTAAAAATTTAAAACAAAAAAAAATGCAAAGTTGCAAACAAAACAAAAATATATTTACTTGCATGATCTCTACACAAGGGGTCCAAAGACCTGGCTCATAAAAAATACAATCTGCTACATCCATCCCTGCAGTGGTCGTAGCATAGGATGAGGCAGTCCACTCCTCACCAACAAACATGCGTCTCAAAGCAGCCTTTGATTTCAATAAAGATTCTAGTGAGGAAATTTGAGGCAAATCTCGTGATACCAGGACGAGCCAACTCCTTTTGCCCCATGTATTGTCTGATTATGCTAAGGACCAATGCATGATTGTAGATAAACTTGCAAATGTTTTTGTCCTTATCATGTGATGTCCCCTTCTAGTTGACATCGTGTCAGCTAAGTAGATTGGCCTATAATAGACCCTCATACGCTGATGAGGTTGGATAGAGTCATCAGAGGGGAGCATCTTCTTCAGTAGTCAGAGCTACGTAGGTTTGGTGTTCGTTTGAAGTCTTTTGGACTCTGGATGCAGAACTTACTATTTGTAGTAAGTCAGTTGGTGATAGAAATGGACCCCTGCTATTTTTAGCAGTAAGGGTTGGTCATATGCAGAATCCTCATGCCAGTTCGCGGTTTAGATGGTGTGCAGAACAGTTGAGTAATAAGGGAGACATTAATATTAATTGGGCTAAATAAATATTAAAATGAGTTGAGCTTATGTTATGAAGTTGTAATATAATTTAATATTATAACTTAAGTTCTTTAATGAAGGGTCCCCTCATCATCAGTTGGGGCCATCTCAACGATTAATTAAAATCAATTTATTTTTGCCAAACTATATAGTTGAAATGAAATATTGAAAGAAAATGTTATTACTCATCCCAAATTCGTACAAGAGGCTAAATTGCCCTAATTCGTACTTTTTGGAGTATATATGAATTTTGCATTGAAAGGGGTGGGTGTGTGATGCTATTTAAATGAGAACACTTCTGTGATTTCTCTTTGGAGAAGAAAGTGAGGGTTTCAACAGATTTGTCCGAAGTATCGACTTTGGAGAGCATAGCTACTTCATAGTATCAGCATAAAGAGGGTGTGCAATATCATCTGATTATGCTCCAGAGGTTGGCTTCAATCATAAGTCATCATTATACAGATTGGAGAAGTATATTTCCAGATTTTTATGACAGAATGAGAGCAATTTTTATATCAGTTTGTCTGCATTGAATTGGGCTTTCAGTGGGCTGCTTATAGAGGCCTTGCGACCTGCTTTTTGCACCATTATTACCAGCCATACCCATCTGGAGGAGATATGGTACGATTTTGTATGAAAGGGCTTCTTAAATTCCAATAAAAAATGGCTAAGGTCTGCCCAACACCTTAGAATACTTTGGCATCATCAATTTTTGGATCTGAACTGTATTTAAGGTTTTCAGCTTGTATTATTCAGTTGTTCTTTGATGATCAATAATAAAGACCTTGTATTTCTTCCTCATTCGGGTATGATTCTTGCTATAGGTATTTCCTTAATTCATGTGCTGAAGAATATTGATTGAGGTTTCTATATTTCCCATGGAATAGTTGTCTTGAATTTCTCTTAGCTAGTTTCAATTCAAGCATTTGTTTTTTTGTCAAATTTATGCAAAAACAAAAAAATACAAAACATTGAAAACAAGAGACACAAAACCCAAACAACAGGATATTGTCAGAAGTTAGAGCTTGTGAAGGGTTCTTACATTGGTATCAGAGCGGTTTCCTGCCATCCTTTTGGGGTTTAAATGAGATTGTTAATGCAATCAAGTGACAGGGAAAGAAGGTATTATCAAGAGAGAATACAAGAAAACTTGGAGAAAACTTGGCATCCACCGCATGTGCCGGAAGGGAAGACAGTGTCAGATTTGATTGATACTCATCAGGAATCATCTTCTCAGGGATACTGGACAGGGCACATGTATTTGTGACAGAAGAGAGAATAGTCCACCACGGGATGTAGACTAGGAAGTGAGAGAAAACATGAGAGGGATACAAGAGGGACAACAATGTGTAGCAGATACCTTGCAGCAGCTTACCGGTGCCTTTCAACAGATGCTTCCTCTTAGAAGGCCAAACCTAGAACAAGAGAACAATAGGAGTGTAGTTGGGACTTCTAGAGCATACAGAGAAACCACACACACAGTTGATCGGCCTACAAGACCCACCTTCTTGAGAAATGAACCGAAGGTAGAGAGAAGAGAGGATGAGGAGGTTGAGTTTGTCGATAATGTTATGACGGTGCATGATGAGTGGAGTTTGCTACCACCTGATGTTAGAGAACATATGAACTTTGATCAGTATATGAGACAAAAAAGAGAGACTGCCAGAGTTAGGAAAGACAGAAGGCCTTGAAATCATCACAGGGACTTGGAGTTTGCCACCAACAAACTCACTATATTGTATATTGATGGGAGTGGTGCGGTCACAACTAGGTCATGGATACATAAGTTGGACACATATTTCACATTGAGACCCATGATTGAGGGAGATGCAATCAAATTTGCCACTTTGCATCTTGATGGGGTTGCCCATGTGTGGTGGCACAATGGACTGATCACCTTGCAGCATGATGAGATCACCACCTACTAGGAGTTTGCTGATTTATTGGTGGAGAGATTTGACAAAAAGGATCCATAATCCTACTTTAGAGACCTTGCACAGTTGAAACAGGTTGGGAGTTTAGAGTCTTACATCAGTGAGTTCCAGAAGTCCTATATGGTTACCAACATATCAAATCAAGTTGGTAGTGTTGTTTGTTGAAGGACTTTGGGAACCTTTAAAAGGTTGGGTTAAAGCATTTGATCCACCTACACTCCTCTTAGCCATGAAGAAGGCAAGAAGCATGGAACTGTCAGCCTCACAGAGCAAGTTCACTTCGAAGGGATCCTCCTCATTCAAGGATAACAAGAAATTCCCAAAAAAGAAAGAAAAATCAGACTTCAGTAGAGATCAAAAAGGGAAATCAGAAGCAGCCCCCTTTGATAGAGAGACCTTGAATGATCTAAGGAAGAAGAAATTATGTTTCTATGGCAAGGGTCCGTATGGTGCCAATCATGATTGCCCCTTGAGACCTAAGGGTAAGGCAAACATAGTCATGTGGGCTTATTGTGAAGATTCCAAATCCGAAAATTCGGACCAGCAGGCTGATGATGATGAATTAGAGAGTGAAAATGATGCCAGAGAGCCTGAAAAACTTGAGAAAATGGATGCCCATGGAGATGACAACCTTAAGGAAGCACTTCTTACCAGTATTCAACAAGAAGACTCCTTCAGGATGTGTGGTGTGTTGGCTGGTTAGAAGGTGATATCATTGCTAGATACAGGGGCCACACATAATTTTATTGACGCCAGACTTGTTGAGAAACGTGGGATCCGAACTAAGGAGTTTGAGGGCATCCGAGTTAGAGTTGCAGATGGTTACACTCGTAAGTGTAACAGGATGATTACAGGGCTCGCATTGCGTGTGAACAACTTTGAGTTCATAACTGATTTCTATGTGGTAACTATGGGAGATACTGACTTAGTGCTTGGTATGCGATGGTTACATGAGATAGGCAAGTTCACGCTTGACCTACATGAGATGGAGATGTCTTTCACTGCTGATGGAAAGACACATGTTCTGAAAGCCATCAAAGACAATAGCTTCATGATGATTACACTCAGGAGGATGGAGAGGCTCTTGCGTCATGACATGGTAGAGTGCTTAACTGAGTGTATGTTAATGCCTACACAGCTGGGGCAGCAGAAAGCAGAGTATCATCTAGAAATTAAGAAGTTGAGGATAAAACATCACTTGTTCTAAAAGCCATCAAAGATAGTAGCTTCAGGATGTTTACACTCAGGAGGATGGAGAGGCTCTTGCGACATGACATGGTAGAGTGGTCAGCTGAGTGTATATTAATGCCTACAGAGTCGGGGCAACAAAAAACATAGTATCATCCAGACATTCAAAAGTTGAGGATAAAACATCAGAAGGTTTTTAGTGACATCCCACTTGGTAGACCACCTGATAGAGGCATAGAGTATATCATTGAGCTTGAGGAGGGAGCCAAACTAGTTATGATCACACCTTACCGACACCCAAAGCGATTGAAGAATGAAATTGAGAACACTATTCAGGAACTGCTCGCTATGGGGCATATTAGGCCGAGTAAGTCACCATTTGCTTCCTTTGTTGTTCTAGTAAAGAAAAAGGATGGTACTTTGAGAATGTGCATTGATTACAGGGTCCTGAATAAGAGGACCATCAAAAATAGGTATCCCATACCACATATAGATGAGCTGATAGATGAGCTACATGGAGCTTGTTACTTCTCAAAGATAGATTTGAGATCAGGCTATCACTTGATTCGTGTCAAAGAACACGATATAGAGAAGACAATATTCAGGTGTCATTATGGACATTATGTAATGTCCCCTTTTGGGCACATTATCTCGTGCCTTATAGTTAGCCTTTTCATCATGGTCTGGTGGGCTAACTGAGGTTTGGCAGAGGATCAGAGGGGTGTTTGGCCTAGGTGTTTTCAGTTTCAGGCCAATCAGATCAGTTTCCACAGGGTTTCCAGGGTGCTTACTATTTATAGTAAGTAGGAAGAACTCAGTGTTCCTGGCATTTCAGTAGTGGACTCGGAGTGTCTCGCCGAGAGCTTTTCGGCAAGCTATCACACGTCTCCATCCGAGTTCGTTTGGTCCTCCGTTTTAATGCCAGAAGATTTCTTACTTTATTTTATTTTGTCACTTTATAACCAATGGTTATATTTATTTAAAAAGTGACTTTAAGTGAGAATATGAGAAGACAGAGAGGGGAAACTGAAGAGTCACAACCATTGCTTTAAAAGAAGGATTGAAGGCTCATTTGAGGATGCTTAGTTTTTGATATGATATTTATCTCTTGGAGATATCAAGAAGCTTTCAGCTTTCGAATACAACCGTGAGGACGAAAACCCTTTTTGGATTAGAGGAGGATTGGACGTAGCCCCAGTTCGTCTCCGGTGTGGATTCACTGCAGAGTTCACTATTGCATTCACAGGTTCTTTATCATTCAGTCTTACTGTTATTTCTGTATTGCAGATTGGTATGTTTGTAATGCATGGTTATTGTATTGCTGTTGTATAATACGATACCATCTCTCCGAGAAGTTGTTGGGATATATTTGCGGGTTGTTCGAATATATTGTTGGATATCTTTGTTGAATCAATATTACGTTGCATGCAAGTATATGTTTTAAACTTCTGAGTTATATTTGAGAGATTTTTGGAAAAGGGCCGGTTAGGGTCATTATAGTGGTATCAGAGCTGGTTTTCCTGCCAGCCTGTGGAGTTTATTCAGAGATAAATTTACAGAAGGGTTTTCTGCCAGCCTGTGAGTTTTTATCAGTTTCAGAGTTTTTATATAAGCATTTTAGTTTTCAAGAGTATTAAGCAAAGGGGGCCACATTCATAAATTCACTTTTACAAGCTAGCTGTCAGGTAGCCTGCACATTCAGCAGTGGTCTCTTATTTGGGATATGAGTTGCAGAAACCAATACGTCTTTTGAGAAAAGGTGAACATATTCAGAATAATTTTATCGTCCAAAGACAATATTTTGGCGAATAAGCATCGGAACCCATTCAATAATAACCTTTCTGTAGCCGTCTGCAATAGTGTTCACAGGCTTATACATTATGAGAAGCAAATGAGATATTATTGGCCATCATATTAAGGTTAGGAAGGATATTTTTTATTTTCGCAACAAGACTATAATGGATTGTCAGATATTTAAAATAAGAGTGAAGCGACATTTTTATTATTGAGGCGGATATTTCGGGCAATCTAGGCTTTATCGAAGCCTCAACATTTGAACTAATGGTTTAGCGAAGGCTTCAATTATAAAATTTTAAAAGAAAGGTGGGTCCCGAATGCATTCTGGGAAAGGTTTATATTTTATTATATGGTTTGTGTGAGTGGTAAACATCAAATATTTTGGCAAATATTTTATTACCAAACTTCTATCTTTTCAGGGCAAGAGACGATCCCACAATGTAAATTAATACTTCCGCCAAGTCTAAAGTATCGGGCGAATATTTGTGAATGGTGCATCCTTATTGGATGAGACTTCACTGTCTAAAATATTGGGGAATAGCTGTGAATGAAGAAGCCGAAGCCACTCAGGAGATTGTTGAATTTGGTTTGGACTCAAGAACTGGACAGAGTAAAGACGGTTCACATTCCATCTTCAGTCTAGTCTGCGACAAGAGTTGGAACTGGGTACTCTACGGTGGTGGTATGGTCGAATTCCAGTGTGCTGGGCGTGATTCGGTTGGATGTCTAGAGTGCAGCACAAGCGTCTGATACTCCTAACTGTCAGCCGCGAATAACTCTCCCACATTTCCAATTTTCTGTTTAGATCGTAGCATTGATAGAGGTTGCCATTATTTCTACTGGCTGTCGTGGTTCCATTACAAGGGTCGGCTCCGTTGTTTTGATGGCTGGGATATTTCTATCCAGGGTCTGCGTTATTTTGTTGGATGCCGTGGCTTCTTGTGAGGCAGCGTTAATCTTTGAGAGGGCTACAATATTGTTAGAGAGCCCGGCCCGTATATGTATGGTGAGGGCTTGTTTTTGCATTGGAAGGTGCCAATGTGTCAAGACTAGCATACACGTCAAGGATTCTTCATTTTCCAAAGAGCTGCTGAAGCTTACTACTTTGGCAAACGGAAATAATATAAATACCCATTGGCGTTTGTTGAGCTCCCTGTGTTTGAAGCTTCTGAGAATCGAACGGCTATTTGAAGACTTGGTAGACTACCAGTGGAGTTATTGGAAGAATTGCTGAGCAAGAGCTGCATTGGTAAACAGTTTTGGGAGCTGACTGAAACATACTGTTTGCTGTCCAGAATAGCTGCATGAGAGATCAACCAAGACTTCTGAAACCAACAAGTTCACATTGCGGGAGATCACCTGTAAGTGGTGATTGCTATTTTGTATGAAACTATATTGTATTACGTTTATTGTTACGTCTGGTGAATAAATTGGTTTGGAAAGTTTGTTGGGAATGATTCATTGGAATTTCCTTATGAGTTGTCAATGTTAATATTGTGCTTAAATGGTCGTAATACATACTTGTATCATTCTGATAGTTAAACCAAACTCCTTGATATTAAACAATTCTGATAGCAGTTACAGGCAGGCCTTGAAACTAGAGATTTGATAAACTTTCCAATAAAACCACTGTTGTTTTATTCGGTACCTACTTCAGATCATTACAGTGGTATGACAATCTTGAACTATTTGAGATTCTTATGATCATTCAAATCAGTAACACCCAGTCAAGGTGCAGAGAAAATACAGCCAGCATACGTGACAACTGTTTGAAAAATTCCTTGAGTATTGAAAAGTACAGCGAAATCATCAGAACTTGTAAACAAGGGGGCAGGCCACTACAGATACAAAACTCAGAAATTTATATTGAGTTTGTGGATGAAGAATTCAGAAAATTGAAACTCAGAAAATCAGATTGAATACAAATTGTTTAACAAATTTTCTGTGAAGTCAAGGGCAGTTCTAGCTAAGAAAGATGCGTGGTTTGGAAAAAGTCCTGAAGGATCTTGCTAAGGTACAACAACAATTAGGCCAGATTTCACAACCTGATGAAAGGACAAAAATACTTGGTATGTATGATGAGTATAACACACTTCCTCTACGGGTTCAAAGAGATTTAACCTTCTCTAGTTTCATGGATTTTCATCCAAAGCTACAACACAAGACTTTAATGGCAAGGAAGCAGTATCAGGATTTGGCTCGAGATCTACTTGCACAAGATAGGTGCAAAAATTTATATGAAGAGTTTCCAGCTCTCATTAATCACCCTATAAGTGAACAACACACTAAGTCAGTTATTGAAGAAAAGCTTTATGAGGTTGACGTTGAAGCCAGGGATTGCAAAACAAATTTGAATCAATGCAGGAAGGAGAAGCTAAAGAAGAGATAACAAATATACAGGTTACAGATTATGAGGAATCATGTGATTTCTATAGTAGCGCATTGCGTATGCATAATGATGATTTGGATGGTCAATCAGAGAATGCATTTCAAAATGATAAAGATGAGAAGCATGCCTTGCAACATCAGTTGAAGGTCAATAACTATGGTATTACTGCAGCTCTTGTTCACCATGATAGAACTCACCAGATCATTGAGGATCTTTACAGGAAAGCTCAGAAAGAGACAGGACAAGGTGGTATAAGGATTGGATCTGATGTTGCAGATTTACAGGGGGTCAAAACAACATTTGAGGATTGGAAATCAGAATATCTATGTTTACTTGTAGATCGTGACTACCTGTTAAAGGTTGCTGAAAATTATGCTGAGCAGTTGAAGGAAAAAGATGACGAGGTTAATAAGCTCAACAGAGAGCTTAATATTGCTCAAGAAACATTGAAACACACATCTTTCTCTTCAGGAAGCAAGAAATCAGATTGTTGCCACTAGTCAGTACAGGGAACAGGACGACAGGGAAAGGTCCAAATTCTTTTAGGAGGTGATTCAGGAACTCGATAGCATACAACAGACCTATGACTTGGATAGCTGTCCCAAAAGATCTTTGGATCATCCAGAGTTTCTTAATGAGTTGGATAACTTTTAGGCGATCGACAATTTCTTGTTTGTGATGGATGCTGATTTGATATTTGATAATCCTTTCTTCAAGCTAGATGAGGAAGGTATTTCGTATCCCAATGACGACGATGAGGTTGATTACAAAATTCGGGACCTAGGGTCAGCTGTTAGAGGTGAATCTTAGTCACCAAGTTGGAGTAGCAGGATGAGCTCAGTTGCTGTGCAGTGTGGTTTTTACACCAGCAGTCCAGGATGGGCAGTTATGTCTTGTGGCATGATGGGTGATGTGCCTTTCCATGCACTACCTGTCGTTGATAGTGAGATGTCTCGTTTTGGTGAGCATCCCTTGGATCATTCCTCTTTCCACACAGCCGCGGCTCCTCTACACTATCATACTAATTCATCCAGTACTTATAGTATTGAGAGACAGTTATGGAATCGTTATGCTGATTCAAGAATTCCAGTAGAGTTGGTTAGTGCATCACATGTTGGCCACATTATATGGGATGCATTTGGTTTTCCATTCAACCCACCTACAGAGAACTTCCTTTCCCGATTATTGCAGAGGTGTGGGGTGAGTGATTGGTTTGGTATGCTTCCTCGCTTGCAAATGGAAGCCTCGTCCAATAGTCTGCGTATCTTGCCTCTTCAGTACAGTTTCCAGTTCGGGCGATAGATCAAAGGGGTAGTGTTATGGCAGTTGGACATTTTTGGTGATTCACTCAGTAGGGGCATCAGGCCTTAGGATTTTTCAGCCAGCTGGGGAGATGGATGGCTCTTTTGCTTATGGGATCCAGGAGGGGTGTACTTGCGGTTGGTATTTGTTCAGGGAGTTGATTGGTGTGACGTTTGGTTTCTCCCCGCATCTGACCGTAGAGGTGCCAGTGATTTCAATTGGCGTGAGGTTCTCAGTTGGGTCGAGGACTTTCTCATAGATGATGGCAACTCAGGGCAGTTTGGTATGACTGATCCTGTAGTGATTTGGGATCCTGACATTAGACTGGTTGTTGTTTTGTTGTTGTGTGAATGGCTTCACAGGTCAGGACATAATATCTGTTTCAGTTTCACACGATAGGTTGGTGGAGCAGTTTCCTTGAGGTTGGTTTGGGATCCAGGTATTATGATCGCAGCATGTAGATACTGATTGCTTGAGGGCAAGCAATCTCCGGGAAGGGATGATTTGTAATGTCCCCTTTTGGTCACATTATCTCGTGCCTTATACTTAGCCTTTTCATCATGGTCCAGTGGGCTAACCGAGGTTTGGCAGAGGATCAGAGGGGTGTTTGGCCTAGGTGTTTTCAGTTTTAGGCCAATCAGATCAGTTTCCATAGGGTTTCTAGGGTGCTTACTATTTATAGTAAGTAGGAAGAACTCAGTGTTTCTGGCATTTCAGTAGTGGACTCGGAGCGTCTCGCCGAGAGCTTTCCGGCAAGCTATCACATGTCTCCATCCGAGTTCGTTTGGTCCTCTGTTTTAATGCCAGAAGATTCCTCACTTTATTTTATTTTGTCACTTTATAACCAATGGTTATATTTATTTAAAAAGTGACTTTAAGTGAGAATATGAAAAGACAGAGAGGGGAAACTGAAGAGTCACAGCCATTTCTTTAAAAGAAGGATTGAAGGCTCATTAGAGAATGCTTAGTTTTTGATATGATATTTATCTCTTGGAGATATCAGGAAGCTTTCAGCTTTCGAATACAGCCGTGAGGACGGAAACCCTTTTTGGCTTAGAGGAGGATTGGACGTAGCCCCAGTTCGTCTCCAGTGTAGATTCACTGCAGAGTTCGCCATTGCATTCACAAGTTCTTTATCATTCAGTCTTACTGTTATTTCTGTATTGTAGATTGGTATGTTTGTAATGCATGGTTATTGTATTGCTGTTGTATAATACGATACCATCTCTCCGAGAAATTGTTGGAATATATTTGCGGGTTCGAATATATTTCTGGATATCTTTGTTGAATCAATATTACGTTGCATGCAAGTATATGTTTTAAACTTTTGAGTTATATTTGAGAGATTTTTGGAAAAGGGTCGGTTAGGGTCATTATACATTATGAGTTTGTGGTTATGCCATTTGGGCTAGCCAATGCACCTGCTACTTTTCAGTCTACTATGAATAGGGTCTTTCAACCTCAGTTGAGGAAATTCGTGCTGGTCTTCTTCGATGACATATTGGTTTACAACAGGACTTTAGAGGAGCATCTGGCACACTTGGATACCGTTCTGGGAGTTTTGGATAGGGAATCCTTATATGCTGAGGAGTCCAAGTGTGATCTTGGGATGACAGAGTTACTATACTTATGCCATATTATCAGTGTTGAGGGTGTGCAGATGGATCTTGAAAAGATCCACGTCATTGTTGACTGCCCTTCTCGTACGAACCTTACTCAGTTACGTGGATTGCTGGGTCTATGTGGCTTCTATCGCCGGTTTGTGAGTGGATATTCACGCCATGCCACACCTTTGACGGATTTAATGAAAACAGGTGCATTCTTGTGGACTCCTGAGGCACAAGAGTGTTTTATGAGGTTCAAAGAATTGATGACTACATGTCCTGTGCTTGCTGTTCCAGATTTCACGAAGCCGTTTGAGCTTTAGTGCGATGCTTCTAATGAGGGTGTTGGTGCTGTGTTGATGCAAGACAAACACCCAATTGCTTATGAGAGTAGGAAACTTCGAGGGCCATAGAGGAGTTATAGCATTTATGAAAAAAAATGTTGGCCATTATGCATGCTTTGGCCAAATTCAGGCAATTCCTCATGGGCAGCTTCAATCAAAAGTCATCACTGTGAAGATTGGAGAAGTATATTTCTAGATTTTTATGACAGAATGAGTGTAGTTTTTATACCAGTTTGTGTGTATTGAATTGGGGTTTCAATGGGCTGCTTATAGAGGCTGTACGACTTGCTTTTTGCACCATTATTACCAGCTGTACCTAGCTGGAGGAGATATGGCACGATTTTGTATGAAAGGGCTTCTTAAATTTCAATGAAAAATGGCTAAGGTCCGCCCAACACTTTAGAATACTTCGGCATCATCAATTTTGGGATCTCAACTGTACTCAAGGTTTTCAGCTTGTATTATTCAGTTTTTCTTTGATGATCAACAATAAAGACCCTGTATTTCTTTCTCTTTCGGGTATGATTCTTGCTGTAGCTATTTCCTTAATTCATGTGCTGAAGAATATTGATTGAGGTTGCTATATTTGCCATGGAATAGTTGTCTTGAATTTCCCTTAGCTAGTTTCAACTTTCAATTCAAGTATTTGTTTTTTAATGTCAAATTTATGCAAAAACAAAAAAAATACAAAACATTGGAAACGAGAGACACAAAACCCAAACAACAACAAATTGTTAGAAGTTAGAGCGCGTGTGAAGGGTTCTTACATATCAACACATGATTTGACCCATTCAAGCCTACCAATATCCTCTAACGTGAGGTCAAGGCAATGGGCCGCACATGGAGACCAAAAACTTTTCGGGTGCCTCTCCATTAAAAGTTTACCAACATCAATTTTAAATTAATTAGAAATTTAGAATCTAGATGTGTTGAGAAAATTTTAAATAAATTCATAGTTAACTCATTATCAAAACTTAAAAAGTTAAAAGTTCACCTGCAAGAACATAACTTGCTGTATTATCTGTCATCACTTGCACCACATTTTCTTCCCCCACCTCATGTATAACTTCCTCAATTACCTCACATAAGTATGTGGCATTCTTCACATGTGAGGAAGCATCAACATACTTCAAGAACATGGTGGATCTTGGAAATAAAGCAAAATAATTATCAGTTATCATCGATCAATCAACAAATCAAAATAAAAATTAAATTATTCAATGCATTTAGGGAAGTAGAATGATCAACCACCTCCGCAGGAAACAAGAAAATTTAGGAGTGTCCTATTCCTCCTATCTGTCCAACCATTTATCATGATGGTGCAACCCTTTTGGCTCCAAGATTGTCTGTGGTCCTCTAGCTCAACTTTCATATCATTAACCATTTCTAACAAGAGGGGGCCACTTAACTCAGCATCAGTAGGGGCTTTAAAGCTCGCCCCATAAATGGTTACGACATCTATCATGCCTTGCTAATAAGGAGACCCGTCACAAATAGATTATGATTAATCATTAGACAAAGCATAGTTCTACTTCAAACTATAAATTTTAAAATTTAATTTTAACTTAAAGCAATCAAATAAAAAAGAATTTCCTGGTTGCAACAAATGGAATGTTGCAAAAGTACCAAAACTTGCAAATTTGTTTTTGTGCAACATCATGGACCTCCTTGTTCCAACCGATGCTCTCAAGCGAGGGTTGTGCACCAGGAGTAGTGTGTGGTTCAAAATAACTCTCCAACTTCGATTTACAGACTCTAGGGCCAAGGGTAATAGTGCCACTAGAAGGAGCAGCAGTAGAAGCACTAGCACTAGGACGAAAGGGAGGCATGGAAGAACCCTCTCCAACACAGCCTACAGATGTGGATGTGGTTGTGGCTGTGGATGTGGATGCGGATGAATGGGAGCCAATAGCATTTATCTCTTCTCGTTGCCTCTTTTTAGTTTCCTTTTCTTCATATTTTTCTAGCCGGACATAACCGAAACAAATTGCCATGGGAGTTGCCTTTAAACATGGGTCAACATCATTGTCAGGTATGCCGACAATATTGTATTTAAGCCTATTGATGCCACCATGATAAATTTCTTTACAAAACGAGCATTTTGTTTGGTTTTTTTGTCTACCAGAAAACTCTTCAGTATATTTCCAAGATTCACACTTTGGAGGCATTGGGAAGAATTAATGTTTTCAAAACTTGAAGGCTGCTGCAATAAGACAAAATTATGTACAAATTTGTGCATTGTATTTTAGAAAAATCAGTAAAAAAATGTTTACATTTTTTTCTTAAAAAAATCAAGGGTTTGCTATTGTTCTACTTCTCTCATTGAAGTATGCAATTTATATTTTAATAGAAAACATTCAAGATTTGGAAAGTTAAACTTCAATTTAAAAAAAAAAAAATGGAAAATCCATAAACATACAAAAAAACCAACAAAATCTACAAAATTTAACACTTACCTCTTTCAAACGAGTTGAGAAATCTTGAAACAACTGCTATGGACTCCTTGATGCTCTCAATGCAAACCTATGCCTCCCCGATGTGATTTTGTGGACTCCTTGATGCTCTTCTTCCCTATTGGTTGCAAACCTATGGCCTCTTGTTTTTCTTCCTCTCTCACTTTTCCTCTCTTCTTATAACAAGAAAATAGAATGCCTTTTAGGGGCAAATTAGAAAGAATATGTATAAAAAAAATAGGAAAAAGAGTTTATTATTTATTTATTTTTATTTGCAATCCCTGACTGCTGCCGGCCGGGTCATAGCCCACAGACCCGGTGAGTCATGGCATGACCCATTGGCTCTGTGAGTCATGTGGGTCCTGACCCATGACCGACGGGTCATGAAAACCCGTCTAGCTCAACTCGGCCTACGTGTTGTCAAAACTTGCACAACCCGTGGCGAGTTATGGATCACTGAGAAAATAAAAAATGCTAGAGATCCTTCTTTATATCCTTTGATAGAAGAAAAATTACATGGACGATGGAATAAATTGAACACATCCCTTCATTGTGTTGCATATGCTTTATATTACATACCAAACATACAAAGTTGTCTTTGAAATGATGGCCAAGTTATAATGCCCACAATGAGGGTTTCAAACCTTAGTGCAATCAATTACAAAGGCCCTAAAATTCAGCTCCAAATTGAGGCACTAAGGTCTGCTATAAAACCGGCTAGGGTTTGCTGCTCGAAATGGTGAAAATGTCTTCCAACAACTCACAAATCTCCTTCAGATAATTTCACTCCTATCTTAGGGAAAAGCCCTATTTTAAGAATGAAAAGCAGCATCAAAATCGCTGCTCCAGCGGTGGTGAACAAGTCTGCCCAAAATCTGAAAATGAAATCAAACCATTTGTCCTCTAGGGCATGTCGCCCCTTCTTGTACAATGTGGCGCTCCAAATCTAGGATGAAACCCTAGGCAAATAATAGCGCTACTCGCCAAATGAAGAAGCCCTAACATCTGATCTTCAAATCTGATGTAGAATTTCTGTTCTTTTCACCAATCAATCAACAACGAAGCACAAATAGACCCCTGACACAGAACCTCCAATGGATGAGCTAGGTTTCTGTCCAATTCACCAAATTTACAAGGGTTTTCATCCTTGGAATGAAGCTGAAATCAAGTTGCAGCCAAAAATGAAAATTTTCACAAGAAGAAATAGACTCAATGATGCCTCCTAAATGAAGATAGAAGATGTAATAAAGACGTTGTGGAAGTTTCTAGTGAAAAAGGAAACATTTAGTATCTTTAAATCATTTTTTACTTATGTAATCTGGCTGCCCTATAGGCGGGAATTTTTTTTTTTTTTTGTCTTATTTCTTTTTCCCCACTTTATTTCTAATAAAGTCACTTTTATAATATTTTACTTTTTTTTATAAAAAGTCATATTTTTACTTTTTAATAAAAAGCAATATTTCACTTTTTATAAACAAAGTGACTTGCTGGGCCACACACCTCGTTAGCCATTTTATTGAATTATTTTGTTAAATGGGAGCATTACATCACATCACAGAAATATCTGATATCTTCCTTTGAGTAGTCCATTTCCTCATAAATGGAGCTCATTGCCGACTTTTCTGCATCATCAATACAAAAGAGAGTAACTATCAACTCAGTCACCTATAAAAGGACAATTTAAATTATTAAAAAGTCATCCTATTTACTATACACTTGTTTTAATTTGTAAATGAGGAAAAATTGATTTTTTTAAACACGAGAAAAAAAACAAGTTTCTTTTAATAAAACTCATATACAATCTCCTTTGTAGAAGTCGAAAAATGGGTTTGAAAAATTATCTAATTCACCAATGGGATCCCAATTGTCTGTCTTTGAGTAAGAAGAAGTGCTCCACTACTCGCTAAAAAATACTTTAAAAAAATTAACAGCTTGTAGTAAATGCTACAAGTTGGTGGATGAGTCTGTAAAACAAGTGATACCAAGTCAGATCTAAATTCATGTGGTCTGTGAACGCTGTCATTGAAGAGATCATCTAAGCATGGTTATAAATGTATTTGCAAATGTCTCACCCATCTCATTTGTCCGATCCATTCTAGTTTACCAATGCACTTCAACATTAGATCAATAGAATGTGCTGAGCAAGGAGTTCAAAAAATGTTGTGGTGTGTCTCAATTAGTAATGTATCTGCAACAACATAATTTGTTGCATTTTTCTACCCCATTACTGCCAAAACTTCTTTCAAAACACCACAGACAATCTTTATTTTTTATCCTCCCCAGTGCATTGATTGATTTCTAAAAGATAGTTTCTCCCAAAGAAGATAATAGAAAATTCAGCACTGTAATATTTTTTCATAGCATTCCATCCATAGGATATGATAGTTCAACCTTTCTTCCTCTAGTAGCATGTTGCTCATCAATAGTCTACTGTACATCAGCCACATCCATCAAAATTGGTTGCCAAAGATCACCAATATAAGGGACTTTGAACCCATTACCAGCCATGGCAATTGTGTAAACTGATTCTTGCCAATAGGGGGAATTGAACACAAAAAGTATATTTTATAATTTGAAAGAAAATACAAATTGAAATACCCATACCTTCAGAAAAATTTAGAATAATAAAATTTATAAATTATGATAAAAATTGAGGTGTAAGAATCCAAAATGTTATCTTGTTACATTAAGGAGAATGTAGCAAAAGTATCAAAATCATCCTCATGCATTCCTTGCCACCATGTGACTTTTTTTTCCAATCCATGTTTCGAATGATCTTTTGGAACCAAGAGCACAATATGGCACAAATCAACTCCTCAAATTACGAGCTATAGGCCCTATGCTACTGGAACCTGATCCACTTTTGAGCATTGAAGAAGTAGAAGATGCAGTGATTTTTTGGTTTTGTCTTATTCTTTATTTTTTCTTTTCTTGAACTGACTTCAATTATGTTATCAGCCACCTTACAACCCAAGCCTCATTATATAGGCACAATTAAACATCATGTCCAACCAAGTATGCAAACAAGGAGATTAATGTCTCTTTTGAGAAACTCCAAATCACAATATTTGGAAAAGCTTGCCTCCTTGTGCTTGGCCTACCATGCTTCTAAGAAGGGTCTTTCTTGTGTGTTTTCAAACATTAAAATCACAAATTGTTCATCATAGTGAGATTATAAATCTAAAGGTCAAATAAAAAATGCAAGCAGCAAAGCTAACCAAATGCAAGAAAAAACTTTTGAAAAAGGAAAAAGAAAGATAAAAATGCAGCATGCAAGGAAAAAGTGATAAAATCCTAGGGTTTCATTTATTTATTTTCATTTTACATTTTGAATTTACAATGTATAAATTTGCAAATAATACAGTAAAACATAAAGAAGAATGAACAAAAACATGAATAATGAAAAAAATGAAGATTTTTAATTTACCTTGATTTGATGGTTCAAGTTGGAAGTTGGAAAATTGTAACTCAATCCAATGCCTTTTAGCAGTACCTTGTTTGCACATATCCACCGTTAATCCAACCTTATGAGTTTTTTTCCCAATAATGTTCAGCTTCTTTGAAGAGAAAATGAAAAAAACGAAGTTTAGCAAAAATAAGCTCAAAATGGAATTTAGAGGTTTAAAGCGTTAGTTCCTTTGTAGGGTTGAAAATGGTGTGCCTTTTCGAAGTGTTTGTTTTTGGCATATTTATTTTCAATCAAGTGATGGACAGCTCTGCAGATTTGCTATGTCCAGGCTTGGGACTCATGAGTCATTGCTTTGAATCACGAGGCTTGGAATTCTAATTCAGAGATTTGCTAAGGAAACCTCTGACTTTGACCCAAGAGATTGTCTAGGTCCTTGGCAAGTCTCATAACTAATAATAGATGTGTTCAATATGCTTAAAAGTTAAAATAATGATACTTGAGCATCCTACGCTCTTACTAATAACTTACACATTGAAGAACAATTTAGATTGTATATTTCTTCAATGAATTGTTCATGCTGCAAGTCTGGACCCATAGATGCAGCTTCACAGACATACAGTTGTATTTTATAGTGTGGAATTTAATGATATACTATTTCTCGTGTTTTTATATTGCTGTCTTCTGGTTACACAGAAAATCTGGTGTTTCTTAGCAATTTGTATCATATGTCATTTACCATAAGGATTGTATATAAATATGTAAATTTGCTTTTCAGATTTATTGATTAATCACATAAAAAATATGGATTATTATCAAGGAAAGTTTGTTTTAATCACACATCAATTTAAACCTGATCATATCATACAGGTTATCTGCACTATTACACCAGCTTCAAGTAATATGGAGGAAACACATAACACCTTAAAATTTGCCCAAAGAGCCAAACGAGTTGAGCTTCATGCAGCTCCTAACAGGGTATGATTTGTTTAAGAAGGGTTCACATGTAGGGAGCTGGAATGGTTTCAAATAGTAGACTGATAGTTATGGGTTTTAATTGTTCACATATATGACATTTGTGTTATTTTAGATGAAAAAGATGATTTGTGAAACTGAATTGTTACTTTGTTTAGATCATCGACGAGAAGTCGCTGATCAAGAAGTACCAAAAGCAGATTGCCAGTTTGAAGCAGGAGCTTGAACAATTAAAGAGGGATTATCTTGTACCTACCCCTCAAGAGGATCTTCTTACATTAAGGCAGAAGGTTTTCTCTTCCATTCCTTCAAGAATTCCTTTTATCAAATTTATATCTTTCTTTTCCCTTTTTTAATTTATTTCCAACTAGGTCAGTTATAAGTTCAGTATATGATGTGATTTCTTTACTATTCATTTTGAGTATAAAGTCAGCTGAAACTTGGTGTTATGTCAGTTGAGGAATTATGGGATTGTGAAGCCGTTATATGTTCAAGGGTTTCCTGTAGTTTTGTTTGAGCTTAGATTCTTAAACTTTACTTCCATTCTAGAGAATTTTGAATTGGGGTATTGTGTCAAATGAGCAGGAAGTGAAAATGCAGTCAAGGTTAGAAGAACAAGAACAGGCAACAGCAGCATTAATGGGAAGGATCCAGAGGCTTACCAAGCTTATACTAGTTTCTTCAAAGAATACAATTGCAGCAAATCTTCCTAAAAGACCTCTTCATCGTCGAAGACATTCTTTCGGAGAAGATGAGGTACTTGATATTTTTGGGCGCTTTCTAAAAACTTTAATGAATATATAACTAGTTATTAAGGTTTGCTACCAGCAAGGACATTCCATCACCTTGTTGGGACATAAACTATGAGACATGCCCTTTATACATGTATATATTCAGAGCTTGTCATCATATCATTGATATTAATTTGTCAATTACATATTCTTATTTATATTTCATAATTCAATGTAAAGCTAAAGCTAAAGGTTATTTTAGGTCACCAGCTAGTGAGACACCAATTTGGTATATGAGACCACCTTGTAGAAGCAAATTAATTTTACAGTTACCTTATATACTTTTTAAATTTGTATTTTCAAGTTCTAACCCTAGACCAAACTTGTGATGGATCAACTACTGCCAATACGTCTAAGCTTAAGCTTCTTTTTTTGGCTAAAAATGATGGGGGTAAGGGATCCTAGGCCAAAAGAAAATGTATGTGAATGCCATCTACCAAGTTATATTCTACTTGTCTAGTTGGAACTCACAAATATGAGAATGATAGATTCGAGAGTCAGTAGAATCCTAAAGATATCAGCTAGCATTGACTAGGAAGAAGCAATTCTTAGGCTCAACTTGCCATGCATAAAGTGGACTCTTGGAAGAGCTTTCAGAAGCTTAAAGGGAACAGAAATTTGACTGTATGATTCACCTTACAGCATCACTCAACACAAACCTGCTGCTTTATCCATAACTCCAGTGTAACTGTAAATACAAACAACATCAAGTCGAGGAAACTGATTTGGAGTCATTTGACAACCAAGATAAACTTGTAGCACATTTCTTGGAGTGAAATGTCATTCTATTGTTTGCTCTTACGAACCTAATCAAACTCACAGCCTTTATTATTCCTAATTATTCGTCTTCATTTTTCATAAATTTACCTGGTTTAAAACAATCTTTACAGTCATCTCACATTTTAGGTATGAAACAACCTTTACAGTCATCTCACATCTTTAGGTATGAAACAATCTCTACAGTCATCTCACATTTTTACATCATGTGGGAGATGCCAAGGACTAGGAAATTATGGTTTGATGAAACAGGTGTTCCTCATCTTGCAGGAATCTCTAATCGAAAGCATGCTTGCAGAGATCACAAATCCTTGTGAACTTTTGTGAAACAGCTATTTAACAATGATTGAAATTGTTAATATTGATATAAGATGGTGGAAAGGATGAACTTACCAAACTGTGTATGCAACTGCAATATGGGGAACTTGGAAGCTCAACTCCAAGAAGTTTTTATTGTAGCCTCAGTAGATTAAGAAAAGGCCATTTGAGAGATCATCGGGAAGAAAAATCTACAACACATCCATATACACGACACAATGCTGTCAAGGCTGTTCCTATACAATGTTACGAGGTTGATGGAATATGAAAGATGGGGATTGTTAGCAATCAACAATTTTGTCATCCTAAGACTTAGGAGGGAGGCAACAAATGTCATATCAATGTTGAGAAAATCTCTTGTATTTGGACTTGTAGGGAGGTGATCTACATCACATCTGTTAAGGATAGTGAATATCTAAGGAATGCGGTCACTCTCTTTAGAGATGGACTTGCCATAAACAACATTGAGACTATATGATCCATCAAGAAAATCTTCTTTCTCCTATATAGATAGAAAAACTGCAAGAAATGGCTTTTTGGACTGCGTTCATTAATACATAGCTTAGAATAGAGTTCATTCTCGCAACAATCTATGTTGTAATGTCTTTTTAACCAAGTTTGAATACAATGGGAGCTATTGTAACGGTAGCAATTTGCCTATAAAGAAATTTAATTATTTTCCACACAACTGCCAAAGTTAAGAAAAATAATAAACTCCCAAAATATGAATTCTAAGCCACCATCAATACGTTGAGTGCACAAGAAATCGATCTATGTGCAAGTTGGTGTTTTCCCAAGTTGATAGACTTCTCCAAGAAGTGTGGAGTGCTCCCAAAATTTGGGATTTGCACATGGATGGTACCATTATACTCATCTTGGCTCTAAAAACTCTGCCACTATTAGAATACCTTTCTTGACTTGGCCTAGTGGTGGAGAAATTGTACTCTTGAAAGAGAGGTCACAAGTTCAAATCCCACTGGGGGTAGCGTATGTACGCCTTGTTTGTGGCACAGTTAGGTGCCTCCCGCAAGGAGTACGAGGTAGTCCCATATTGCTGTCAGTGGTCACCATATGTAGACCCAAAAACATATGGCTGGTGTCGTGGACTATAAAAGATCCTTTCCTTTCGTTTTTCTCAATAATATTGGTGCTCTCCAAGAAAGTTGGAGGTTTCCAAGGATGTTGGAATGGACGAGAAAAGGGACATTACAATTCATTCTTGGTCTCTTCCTCTTTTTTGGATGACATATTTGTTGATTGGGCGAATCCTTTCTAAAATGGTTTCTTGTAAAGGGGAACCTTTGACTATAACGTGCTCTTAGGCACTAAAGTCTTTAGTGTTAGGAATATCTTTATCTCCTCCTATAAACAAGCTGGATTGAAACCCTTGAGAGATTCAGATACATCTTCCATGAAAAACACAATGAATGTCCTTTTAGAGACATTAGGAACTATCACAACCAATTTCTGAAAACAGTTTTCCATAGTATTATATGTTGTAGCTGAGGCAACTCAACTCCTTGAAATGAATCTCAGGGTCCTTCCTGTCAAATCTATCAATCAAGATTTTTCTTAACTTAATTGATAAAGTTGTGACCTCTAGTGACCAACCCATGGTAACACCATTTGTGTGATATGCTTTCTAGATGAAGGGTGGCAAACTTAATAGCTTCTTCTTTGTACACGGGTATAAGCGATAGATATGTGTCTAATTTTCCAGGTGCAAGTTGTACAGTTATTTGATCCATCAGAGGTAGGATGGGTTAACTTCCCTAGTTTATGTTGTAAGTGTCTGTGATGCTGATTTGTTATAGGTATTTGTTCATTTATTGATTCTTATCTTCAAATTGCAAAAATTTGTGAAGAACATTTTTGCTTGAATTTCTAATGCAAAGGCTCTATATTCATTTTTGCAACTTGCAATGTCATCTACTACTAGATTTCGCTCCTCAATCTTAGGCAGTGCTCCTCTCCTTCGTAGGAGGTTGGGTTGGAATGGTCTAGCTGTGAAACTAATTACAATTTTGTTATTTGTTGTTATTTGTTTAGGTATTCCCTTCACCCACGTGACTTTAAGCTTCTTTGGGTATCTACTAAGGTTTTGTATGTATCCCACACTAGAATATTCTTGAGTATTTGCATCATAGAAAATCATGCATGCTCTTAAATCACTGCAATAATCCCTACCAGGATTTTTGTTCCATTGTTGCAATATTGCTGATTTTATCTTCAAGAATTTTGTCAAACACTTTGTTTGCACCTTGTTATGAGGAATTTTTCTGATTGCAATCACTTGTAAGTTGTAATAATAGAAGCTAAATTTTCTTGAACATACATTTGTCGTAAATTCGATCTAGCATTCATAAATCGAATAAGGCATATTGTCAAACAATTGACATTCATTGTATACAGCTAGAAGCAATAAAATATGAACAATACAGCTTGCTGTTCCAAAAACTTGAGTGCAGGTATATAAATGTTTAATTCTCTAACCTCAGAAAACTCTTGACATAGCAGATTATACTCAGAACTATTCACTTGAACAACATCATTATGAATTTCCCAAGCCTTGGAAGGTTTGGCAGTCTCCACATATGCCAATACCTTTCCTCAAAACTGCCTGTAGTTTATAATACTGTTGCACATATGTTCCAGATTGTCTTTTTCTTTATATATAAATTCAGTGGCTTATATAGCTGGCTGAAGATCAAGCTTGTTGATAGAAATCTAAATTGGAAATGCCCAAGAATCAATATTGTACTAACAGCTATAATATTTTGATTCGAAGTCTGAACTGTGATGCCTGTTTATTACGCAAAGTAATTGGTAAAAAATGATTGTCTTATTAACAATTGATCAATCTGATCAATATAAAGAATTTACAAGAGATAGAAATAGAAAGTTTCTAAAGGAAACTTCAAAAGATCGAGTAATCGATCTTAACTAAACTTATCTAATAATTTACATATATTTACATAAGATGACCATTAAAGTAATAAACAATATAATAATATTCTAATATCCTCCCTTAATGGTCAATCTGTCAACAACACCAAGCTGCCCCCTAAATTTAGCAAACGTATCTGGACCTAGAGGCTTGGTGAGAATGTCTGCAGTCTGATCCGCAGTTGGAACATACTGCAACTAAACTGTCTCGTCTTCAACCAACTGCCGAATGTAATGACAATGAACATCCACATGCTTGGTTCTTTCATGGAAGACTGGGTTCCTGGCAAGCTTGAGAACGCCCTCATTATCAACAAACAAGGGGGTTGGACCTACTTGAGACATCTTCATATCCGCAAGCATCCGACGAAGCCAAGCTGCTTCACAAGCTGCCTTAAAAGCTCCTTGGTACTCTGCTTCTGTCAAGGAGAGAGATACTGCCCTTTGCTTTTTACTAGTCCATGTGAATGCACCAGATCCCAAACTGAACACATATCCAGAGGTTGATTTCTTATCATCAACTGAACCTGCCCAATCTGAATCTATGAACCCACTGAGTCTAGGATCATGACTTCAAGTGTAAAGAAGTCCATAATCAGGAGTGCCCTTCACATAACGCAACACACGCTTCACTGCTACCCAATGATCAGCCTTGGGGGCTGTCATGAAGTGTGAAATATAGCTGACTGGAAAACTGAGATCAGGTCTAGTAGCAGTAAGATAGATGAGACTGCCTACTAGCTGTCTGTAAGTGGTTTCATCAACAGGGGGAGAATCAGACTTGGCTGATAACTTTAGCCCTTTCTCCATAGGTGTAGAAGCAGGTTTACAATCCTGCATTCGAAACTTGTCAACCATGTTCTTGGCATACTTAGACTGAGAAAGAAAAATGCTGCCATCAGTCTGCGAAACCTCCAACTAAACAATAATGGAGAAGCCCCAAATCTGTCATATGAAAATCCTTGCACAGGTCTTGTTTGATTTGTGCAATCAAATGTGCTAAACTGCCAGTAATGATCAAGTCATCCACATAGACAACAAGGAAAAGAATATCATCATCAGAGCGTTTGATATACAGATTACTGTCAGAAGGACAACGCTGAAAACCATGAACAACCAAGTACTGATCAATCTTGATGTACCACGCTCGAGGAGCCTGTTTGAGTCCATAGAGTGCTTTCTTGAGCCTACATACTTGGTGTTCTATGCCGACAACCTTGAAACCAGGAGGTTGCGTCATGTAGACCTCTTCCTGCAAGTCACCGTTGAGGAAGGCACTCTTCACATCCATCTGATGAACTTTCCATCCACACTGAGCTGCAATGGCGAGAAGAAGACAAATTGTAGTCATCTTGGCAGTAGGAGCAAAAGTCTCCTCATAATCAATGCCCTCCCGCTGTGTGAACCCTTGAGCAACTAATCTGGCCTTGTATATATCTAAGGTACCATCTGCATGATACTTGGCCTTATAAACCCATTTGCAGCTGATGGGTTTCTTCCCTGGAGGAAGATCAGAGAGAACCCAAGTGTGATTCTTCACAAGACTCTAGTATTCTGCATCCATTGCCTGTTCCCACTTTGGAATCCATGTTGCCTCTTTAAATGTTTGAGGCTCATAAATGCTATGTAGGTTGGCCATGAGAGCAAAGTTAACAGTATTTCGCTACTTGCCCTTATTTCTAGAGGATCTACCCTCAATGAGCTCATCAGGACGAAGATCACTGATTGTCTTAGCCCACCATTTAGGTCGGAGAGTAGATGTGCCAACATCAGGAGGAGGAATAACTGGAGGTGGAGGTGGAAGGAGATCTGCAATAGATGGAAGATCAACATCATCCGGAGGAAAGTCAGGTAGTGCATCATCAAAGACAGTGTCTGCATCATCCTTCCCATCAGGTGAACCCAATGGAAGACAAACACCCAAATCAGAAGCCTTCAAAGGCTGATCCTCTGAATTCTGTTCAGACGAGGAAAGCTGAAATGGTCCTCGTTCTTCATCAAAGACAACATCACGACTGAAGATAAGACGATCAGTGTCTACATCAATCAGTCGGTAAGCCTTATGGTTGTCACTGTAACTTGTAAACATAAGCTTCTGACTTTTGGAATCCAACGTAGAGTGCTTAGTATCAGGAATCCATACATAAGCTAAAGAGCTAAAAACTTTCAGGTGGCTGATCATAGGTTTGCGACCAGTCCAGGCTTCCTCAGGAGTCTTCCCTTTAACATGTGTGGGAGACCTATTAAGGAGATAGACCGTAGTAAACACTGCTTCTGCCCAATATTTCGTAGGAACATTTCTGTGTTCCATCATAGACCTGGCCATTTCTGTAATGGTGCGGTTGCGATGCTTTACAATGTCGTTTTGTTGAGGGGTGTGTGGTCTGGTTAACTGACGTTTTGTGCCTTGTGTATCACAGAAAGAAGAGAAAGCAGTAGAAGAAAACTCCCCCCCATTATCAGACCTAAGAGAAATAATAGAACAACCATATTCTTTTTCTACTAAGGCCTTAAATTTCTAAAATATAGGAAACACATCTGATTTTTGTCTACGAAAGTACACCCACATTTTTCTATTAAAATCATCAACAAAAAACAAGAAATACCTGCACCTAGTAACAGAAGTAGTGTTCATTGGATCACATACATTAGCGTGGACCAACTGTAGTACCTTTGAGGCTTGCCACGAGTCACCATCCTTGAACGGTGTTCTGTGCTGCTTCCCAGCCTGACAAGCTCCACAAACTCGCTGATTTTGAGTTTGAATTTCAGGTAGACCAAGTACTAAATCATCCCGAACAAGCTGAGCAAGATAATGAATGTTCAGGTGACCATATTGCTGATGCCAGAGATTGCTGATAGATGCTGATTTTTCTGCGAAGGCATGCTCAAGAGAATCACCTGTATCCACAAGTTTGTATAGACCATGATCGTCAATGCCAACAGCTATAGTAGTGGATATCGCACGATCAACAATCAAGCACTTGTGTGCACTGAATACAACATCAAGCTTAGGAGAATGTCGCATAATCTGACTTACTGAGAGAAGATTGAGTTCCATGCCAGGAACGTAATGTACGTTGAGGAATATGAGACTCCTCCCACCAGACTGAATCTGAACGTTGCCCTTGTCGACAACTGTATACTCTTCACCTCCTCCAAATATAATTGAATCAGTAAAGGGAGAAAATTCTGTAAGCCAATCACGCATGTGAGTGAAATGCCGAGAAGCACCAAAATCAATATACCAGGCAGAAGATTTGACATGGTCTGCAGGTCTTTTAGCCATGAAAGCATAAAAGGCAGACTCTTTCTGCTCCGTGTGCTCAACAACATTAGCTTTAGGATGAGATCCTCCCTACTTCCGCTGGTTGGAAGCTAATCGATGGCGACAATCCTTTAACATATGGCCAAATTTATGACAATAATTACACTGAATCTTCTTCTTCTTTGAACCATCCCGAGACTGACTGAAGCCCTTCTGCTGAAAAGACTGAGATGGCTGAGATTTACCTTTATCCTTGTGAAAGGATTTCGCTGCAAAGGCCTGCTCTGAGGAGGACGAGGGGGCACTGCTACCAAACAGTTGTTTCCAACGATCCTGCTACAAAAGTTTGGTGCACAACTCAGGAAATTTCAGGTCAACATTAGTGGAAGTAATGTTGAGTCTCTATAAAGTGCTCATAAGTTTTAGGCAGACTTTTCAGAGTAATGACTACCGGATCTTCTTCCTCCACCTTTCGACCGATAGCTTCAAGCTGATCGCAAATGTCCTTAATCTTCGTGAGATGCTCTTGTAAGGACATGCGTTCATCCACCATAATGGACAACAATTGGTTCTTGAAAAAGAACGTGCGACTCTTGTCAGATGTCTCATGAAACTCCTTCAAATGCTTCCAGATGTCTGCTGGAGACTTGCCAGAGGGAATCTGTGGCAACTGATCATCTATGACAGAGAGCTTGAGAAGCATAACAACCTCTTGATTGTGATCATCAAACTTGTCCTGATCTGTTGGGACTGTGGTCGGACGAGTCTCTGTGCCCAAAACAAGTGTTTCCAGGCGGCGGTATTCGAAGATGGTCAACATGCACTGCTTCTAGGTGTTATAATTGCAACCGTTGAATTGCTTATTGCCTTCCAACATCAAGTTGGTGAGTGACGCCATCTTGCACGCTTCCCAATACAAAAGGCGAGAAATAAAGAAGAGGCACGAACACAGAATCCGAAACACGAATCCCAATGTAGAAAACAGAGGCTGAATCAGGTATGGACTTCAAAAAATAAAGAAGTACAATTGACACGAATTTCAAGAAACATTTTTGCCTGACCCAGAAAAATCCGACAAAGACCCAGAAGAAATCTGGAAAAACCCAAAAGGAATCTGAAATTGGATTTGAAATCCGTTGGCACAAATTTCGAGGCACAAAAAATGATGCACACAAAAAATTCTGAGACTGACCCAGTTGAGCTCTCAAAAAATACAAAAGGAATTTGCAAGAAAATTTTGAACCCTGCACACAAAAAGAGAGTTTCAAAAGAAACCCTAGCCGACTGCTTCAAACTTCAAAAAATGGTAGTTGCAAATTTTTTTTAAAAAGAAGCCGCCTTTGCTATCAAAAACGACCTTGATAGAGGTCGAAAATGAAGGAAGAGGAAGCAAAATCGCGGAAATGGCACCCAGAGATCGTGAGGTGCAGTAAAGAACAAGAGCCGTCGCCTAGAAAAATCGCGAGTTGCAAATTAATGTCGCCCAACAGAGATACAACCCATGCGTGGAGCAAAGAGGAGAGCGTGCGTGGTCCTGCAGAAACTGACCAGCAGAAATGGGTGTCCACGAATGTTCAGATAGTGAAACATGCGATGGAGAAATCTTTGATAGGGTAAATCGCGTGAAGTGCGATGTGCAAAAAAAAATTACGATTTGCTTCAAAAAAATTTTCCACGAGAACCCTAGCCAGGTTGTATAAACCAAGAGCCAAAAATTTCACAGGAAACAATTTCGAAAAATTAATGAGAAGAATTTCGAAAATGAAATTATGAATTTTTCGAAAATGAAATTTTGCTCTGATACCATATTATGCAAAGTAATTGGTAAAAAATGATTGTGTTATTAACAATTGATCAAGGTGATCAATATAAAGAATTTACAAGAGATATAAATAGAAAGTTTCTAAAGGAAACTTTAGAAGATCGAGTAATTGATCTTATCTAAACTTATCTATCTAATTTACATATATTTACATAAGATGACCATTAAAGTAATAAACAATATAATAATATTCCGCAAATTTCTTCCCAAGCTATATGAAATAACCTTTATACAATGAAGCATACAAAGAGGGACTTATGTTAGAGAATATAATTCATAACTGAATTATACTTGTCCATGTGTCATCAGATATTGTAGAGTCTTAGTTGTTAATAATATCTTGTAAATTGTCAATCAGTTATGGTTCGCTGGAAACAGTTTCAGTTGCTTCAAATGAGTTAGCATGATTATAGGAAGTCATTGAAGTCAATTGCATCTATAAACTTGTAAACTCTATTCATGAAAAACGATCAGCGAGTGTTTCAGTTGTTCCAAATTCTATTTTGGTATTAGAGCAACCAAAAAGACCTGGTCAAGAATCCTTGAGGGATTATCAAAGAGCACTCTGTTGAGGATGGCGAGGTTATTGCTATAGGGTAAGAGGAAAGTAATTGTAGTTTGGTGCTGCCGTTGGTGCATTCGAGCATTGTTTATGAATCTTTCCTTCTCGATTAATTTTTTTGATGAATGCTGTTTGTGATTTGTTTTGGAGGATACTTTGAAAGAGAGGCATTTATTATAAGTTTTTTTGAGCAGCCGCAAGTGCTGAGAAGGCTCAGTCAAGAGCTACCATATTTATTAAATAGAAATTACAAAGCTGCAAATGCTGTTTACTGGTGTAGGATATGGAGTTTCCTAAGGTGAAAGAGGGGCCTTCAAAGGTGAAGAAGAAGCTAGGAGAAAAGCCAAAGCTTGTTGCGAAGGAGCTCAGCTTGCTGTGAAGCAAGAAAATTAAAGTTATCTGCAATCAAGGGGCAGGTAACTTTTTCTTAGTACCTTAACACAGCAATCTCAAAGGGAAACTTAAAGAATCAGCAAATGTGGTTGTTGTTGAACCACCACCGGATATTTGTAGTGAAGATGACTACATGGAAGATGAGGCACTTGTCCTATTTTGAAGAGGCCACCAGTTTGAAGACAGAGGATGCAATAGAGGATAGATAAATGCTGACAAAAAAGCTTGCCAAATGCATTAAAAACAGAAAAAATAGTCAAAAATTTTAAATATTTGCGTTGTAAATGCATAAATGCTTTGCACACTTCCTCACACAACACTTGAAGAGAAAATATTCTTCACAAAATGTGTCAAATGCGCAATTCTCCCTTAAGTGATAAAAATGTGAAAATGGCGAGTCTCGTGAAATTTTGTGTGATTTTAAAGGTATTAATTTGTGCTTGGTGGTGGTGGCTCTGTCCCTTGACCCCCACTAGGGGCTGTCACTCCTAGACCCCCACGAGGGGTGTTGCTCCTTGGCCTCGTTAAGGGCATTTCCAAACCTCCATGAATGGTGTTGCCCTTGACCCCATTGGGGGTATTGCCCCTAGACCCCCACGAGGGGTACTACCCATCAACTCAAATTGAGTCTTCATTCCTGAACCCCCACTAGTTATTGGGATCTCTTGTCATATAATAAATTTGGGTACGATGAGAGGGTTTGGGAGTGGATACCAGGATTGACAACTTAAATAATGATTTTTATCACTATCATAGTGTCATTGACTAATGATGGAGTGTCATACTATCAGTACCAAAGATTTAAATGCAGAGGCAGAGGAGTCATTGCCTTATAGCAGCAGATGGAGGTTGAGTTTGAGTGTAATGTCCCCAAATTTTGGTGCTTATTTCAATATTATTCAGCTCAGTGTCCTATTTTATTTGTGGTGTGCCTTCTTTAGATCATTCATGACACTTTGATTCACACTTACTATTTTTAGTAAGTCACTTGGATGTTTTACTCATACTTACTATTTATAGTAAGTCACCAAGGTGATCAGTTGGCATCATATCTATATTTGGAAATGGCTGGATTATTCCCATGAGTTGATATTGGTAATTATCAAGGGTTTAATGATTTAAGTTAAATTATTAAAGTTTATGATATGACAACGGCCCATAGAAAGGCAATGTTCAACGTCTACTGTTCCTAGTACCCACAGCCTTGGTTACACTGGGATTTTGGAGGCAAATCGTGGGCTGTGGCTTCATTTTTGGCCAGATATAATAAGTTGCAAAGATGAGGATGAGATGCATTTTATATCAAAAATGCTTTCTGCTGTATGCAACTTCTACAACTAATTTTGGAGAGCTATGATGGGCTGGAAGTACTCCAAAAGAATTCTGCAATCACTGAAAGAAAAGCTTTAATTTGCTGCAACTCCCCTAAAACATTGTATGATAGCCTCAAATAAGATAATAACTACTGTTATCCAAAACTTTTGTGATACAATAGCTGAAGAGAATGGTACAATTGTCTTGAACATTTAATATAGCCATAACAAATGAAACATCAAACTTTTGAACTTAACAAAATGTTGCAGCTACATATTAGTAGCTCTAACTTATGTGTAGCTCCACAAAGTTATGTGATTAAGGTATTAGATGGCACAAGTAGACTTTATGTTCGTATGAATCTTCCACAACATGAACAACCAACTATTCATTGATTAGATTTTAAGGATTGAATCTCTGACCAAAAGAATATGAGATGAATTGCTCAATGCAAACTAATAACCAAAATAGGAAAACTTTCAATCTTTTTAGCAAAAAGGTGGTCCTTGAATAGAATCACTTTGAAAATCAGAGGTTTTGTCCTCCAATTCAAATAACAAGAGGGTTGATCTCAAGAAAGGGGTTTTAGATTTCATAAAAAATGGATGCTTACTTCTATGCCCAGTCCCTTCTTTTACAGCCATATTTATAATTTAAAAATCATTTTCTGCTTTGTTCTGGAAGTGACTAGAAAATACCTTTATAATATTATATTTTTGGCCACTTTTTCTAGAAATGCTTTTTAATAGTGTACCTTATTTTATATTTAAACATAAATTGACTATTTATACAAATACTATAAAGTTACTAGGACAACCTAAGGGTGGCTGCTGACTAGAAAATACCTTTATAATATTATATTTTTGGCCACTTTTTCTAGAAATGCTTTTTAGTAGTGTACCTTATTTTATATTTAAACATAAGTTGACTATTTATACAAATACTATAAAGTTACTAGGACAACCTAAGGGTGGCTACAAGAAGTTGAGTCCCACTTTTGGGCAAAAAGTGGAAGTGTTTTTCATGTTTTTCAAATTTTCTGTCAATTGATGTCAAAATTTGAAACACTTAGAGATTGAATCTCAAAACAATCCACTAATAGAAAGTGTTGTGCTCAGAGTCTAGTTTTCAAATGTGTAATTTATTTGAATACCCACATGATAGAAAATATGTTTTAGTAGGCATGTTTAAAAACCCCTTTTTCAAAATGCCTGTTTCAGGACTATACCCTACATGTGTACGACCACCCTATTTTGAAGTAAATAAATGAATTTTTTAAAATTCTTCTGGGGGAAGGTATCTAACATATCAAAGATTGGTCAAAATATATATATATTTTTTTGAAATTGAATATGTTTTTTTTAATTAATTTTTAGTTGATTATAAAGTACATTTTCCAAACCTCTTGTGTACAACCACCATAATTTGATGAAAATTTCACGTTTTTTGAAAAAAATTCTATCTAGATTGGGCTCATATAATTCATTTTTTTAAAAACCTAAGATCAAAAAAGTTATTAAAGTTTTAGTGAACCTTACTATTTTAAGTTTAGGTACCACTTTTGATTAATAAATATTGTAAAAATAGTAAAATTTATCATATCACTATAAAATTTATATTTTTGAAATCTAGACAGTAAGAGCTCTAATGGGTTTTCATTTCGTCAAAAAATTCGATCAGGAAGACCCTCAAAAAATTACGGCAAGACAGAAATCTGGTATTCAAATGCCTTAGCCGTTATTTTAGAGGTCCAAGCATAGGCTTGGTCCCACCAAACCTGCCCTGAACCGAAATCCAATGCAAAGGGTGGTCTTGTAAATTTAAATTTTAAAAAACGGGCACACGTTTAAAAACATGTACCCGTTTCTTAAATATAATAAATCGGCATGTAAAAATGAGTTTCTTAAATATAATTTAAAAAAAAAAAAAATTAAAAAACAAGCACCCGTTTTGAATAAAAAGGGCTCCTGTTTTTTGAATTTTGGATCAGGTAGCCGAGCCTAAGACGGGTGCCCTTTTATTCAAAACGAGTGCCTGTTTCTAGCGGCAGTTTTCAAGTCGACAAGACTTCCGCCGAATTGGTACCCAACTTCTTGCACTTACCCCTAAGTTATATTTTATATTATTTCCCTCACCTTACCCCTTCAACCTACAAGAAATAAAATAATAGGTTAGGGGACTCCCAAATACTTAGGTTGAGAAAGGGGACATGACAATAGTAGTCTCGGAGGAAATACATTTGGTCACAACATTGGCATTGTTTGCTCGTTGAAAAGGATCAATAATTTTATTACCTTAAACTTGGTAAAAATTCTTTTGATTACTGCATCATCTCATTTTCATCTATTTCATATTTTATTTTGTAATTAAATTTTTTTTTTTGGTTATTTGTGAGATGACAACATTGGTTGTTTTTCTGACATTGCTTTGCAGCTTTTGTACCTTCCAGGAAGATGGCACAATTCTATATCTGATAATGATGATGATTTGAGATTAAGAAGGCAAGATACAGATTTTCTTATTACTGGGAAGGATGTAAGGAGTAGTGCAGACGCAATTCTAAAGAATGAAAGGAAGAACAAGAAACGCGGCATGCTTTCTTGGTTGAAGATTAGGGTAAGTGTAGGACCTTGAAATTAAATCTTCTTTCTCTGTTTTCTTTGTTGAGAAATTTACTGTATTGATAATATGCTTATGGGAGTGTAGTCTGGTATGCCTAGTATTTGTGCTTCTCAGTGAGACGTTAGTTTTCTAGTTATGTCACATTGTCAGGCTTCTAACATAATTTTCAAAGATTTATATCATAGGAAAGTTTTTGGGATTTTCTTGAACTTTCTTTTTTACAAATACTAAAAGATAAGTATGTTCATCTTATTGTTGACCTGTATGATGACATGCAGATTGTGTCTATCAGGTCACAACAGTTTGGTTTTGAGTTTACGAACATGTATTGTAATTTCAAGCATAGATAATTTGGAGATTGTCATTATGAGATCAGTACTTATAATTGTGCCTATGTTCTGATATGCCATGGAGAAATGAATCTGCATATAATTTATTGAAATCAAGTGCAGGCAATTCGTATTCTTTTGTTCTTCTCTCCCAAAATTTTTGTAAAGAAAATGTCAAATCCAATTGATAATATTCATGAAAATAGTCATTTTAAGTTGAATATTTTTTGAGTTTGAAATTTTTAGATTATATTTTGTTGCAGAAACTGGATAACGAGACTCCGCTTGCATTCCCAGTGGATGATAATTTTCCAAGTGGACCTCCTGCTTCAGCTCCTTTATCAATGCATTTGGACTTGGCAAGTGAATTAAAAAACACTCATCGAAATTCTTATAACAAAAGGATTGATGAATATTCACCTGTTTTTGATTCATATCTGGGATCTACACAAGCTGGTGAACTGTTCTATCTGACTGCACGTGGGCATAAGCTACAACCTGTATGTATGTTATCCCTGTATTTCATTTATAGTTCTTTCACTACAGTGTGCTCTGAGCTTGTTTCACTCTCTCAAATGGTTATCAAGATATTGCATTGTAGGTGAGGCATCGTAGACTTGAATATTGCTCCTGTTTGAAATCATGACTACCTAAATATATAGGGTGAAATACAAGGGAAAAAGGCTGTAAAATCGCATGTCCATAAATTTATTTTTCATTTTTTAATGTAGTTGATTGTTACAGTCACAGAACATAGTAAGGCAGCAGCAGAGAAAAATATGTAATTCTCGTCACGAGTCAGTCACATTTAAAACATGTTTCAACCCACCGTATGAAGACCACTATTTGTACCAGCAAGAAATAACTCTACTATTCTCTCCTTACACTGTGAAGTCAAGGTTGCATCACACTATTTGAAACGGCACCAGCTCCCATTCTCAGTGCTCAACACCTCAGAAAATGCATAGTAATCCACCAACTCAATACCAGCAAATCCCTCGATGTATTGAATTTAGACCCAAAAAAATACTCCTCAAGAAATGTTACCAAAACTGCCCAGCACGACTCAGTAAATATTATTGCTGCCCAGTCATGAATATTAATGCAGCCCAGTCAACATGGTATCTGGGTTTTGTTTTTATAAAACACAACATATTCAAAATGTCCAGTCATGTTCTGGAAACACTGACGCAAGCTAATAAAAACGATTCCCATATTAAAGATGACTGAAGAAAAATGTTCTTCCAAACACAGCACCTATTTTTGAAATGAATCGCACAGTTCTTATTTTTTTAAAAGAATCGCACAGCACTTAGTAATAATAAAACACCAAAATATACCCGATTTTGGGTGTATTCTGAGGATACCATAACCATGGGACTTAATACTTCAGTCTTCCACAACGCAAAAGCTTAAAATAGAATGCATAACTTATGTTCACAAGACTCCACAAAGTGCTGACTGACAACCTTGCCGACATAGCTTAAAAAGATATTCGACATCCTTAACAAATGTTTTATAGTGCATCCTATGAATAGCATTCAACACATAGGAAACATTAATCCACCAATATTCTACGTATTGTCAATTCTAAAACCATAAGCAAAATATTAAATTCAGGCCATCGTATAGTTGAAAATTCAAACAGTGATGTGTGAAATGGAAGTAGACAAGCTGACGCCCAAGAAGCTTAGACAAACAGGTGAGCTGCTCAACCAATCAGGCAAGGAGCTCAAGCAGGTCAAGCACCTCAAACTCATCAAGCAGCTCAAACCAATTCTCTGAAATTTAAACGACCTTGATCATCATACCTTTGACATCGATGACAACATTTTCAACAATTATTGTTGTTGATGTGCTGTAAAAAGTAAGTTACATAGTGGATTATAAGTACATATTCAAGAAATAGGTAGTGTTAACTAATAAGCTAAAATGGAATTAGAGGACAAGTCATATATAGGTTTTTAATGGAAAGTTGGAAGCCAAATTGCATTCTTCAGTGAATCACAAAGTATGTAAATTAACTTGCTATATGTCAAGACCATTAATTAATTATCCGTTATAAAAGACTGAAAATGTGTGCAGAGAAAACCAGATTGCCCTATAGGTTGAGAAATCAACTTCATAAAATTCATGATACTCCAGCGAATCTGAGGCCACAAATATGATAAATGTTGGAGCTTCACAGATAAGGAACATTGAGTAGAATTCTAGTGCTGTGAGTCCAAGAACTTTCCTTTCCCCAATGAAGAGAAGAAACACGTAATAAAGAAATCACTTAGGAACAACCTTTAACAAGTTTGGAACCAGTATATGTAAAGGAATACGTACCTTGGTTTGAACTTTAAAATCATAGCCAAGTCTAGATGTTTCACAACTCTTTTAGTGCTTTAGAGAAAATTAATCCAAATTAATCAGATGTCAGGGAAATACTTTGGCTGAGAACATTGAGCCCATAATGAGCTTCTTTCTCCCCAAAACATCACCAGAATGGATGCATCTCTTCATTATCACTTGTGATCTGATCATATACTAAAATCCTTACAAATAAACCAACTTCTTTTTGAAACTTCGCTTTCATCGATCTATTAATTTAAGTTCTCACAACTGCATAGAGAGATGTAGAAAATGGAAAAGACCAAGGAAATTCTTGTCCAAGTTGAAAAAGTTAATACAAGTGACAAGATGGATGCCAATCCCATTTTTACTGTATTCTGATCAAAAGGTGGTTCTACAAAATAGAAACATCCACACTTTGACATTTTCATAAGTAGATAATGTATAATTAAAATCGGTTCAAGTTTTCTAGTAAACAAAATCTACCAACATTCACTTATTCAAAACACCAAGCCTCAACAATGGCAATAGATTGCAAAATCATTGTCATGGTCAATCTTTTACTGGGGTATGTGAGCCTTGTGACACTTCTAGACATGACTTTTATAATCAAGTGTGTGTAGTGAACCTAGACTCATGCCATTTGTGCCATCTATTTGATCATGCCACTCTAATTTTTTGTCAACCAAAGTAGTAGGATCCATTTTTTTCCATTTTAGTTGCTCCTTATTGGGCTACCCTTCGCCTCTTTCTGTAGATGGTGAGGATTCTTTAGCTTCATGGTCACTTTTTTTCTTTTCATTGATAATGTTGCATTCATGGGGAAGGATGTTTAGGAACGCTGGGGAATTTCATAGAAATTCTCCTTCCAAATTGACTATAAGTATGTGATGTTTTAGCTGATTGTATTAATGGATATAAAATCGTAGAGAGGATTTTGGGGATATCTATTAGACAATTTAGGTCAATCTCTAAGTATTGAATTTGCATACTATGGTCCTAATTTTAACATGCTATAGAGCATAGTGACTGAGATCTTCCAGTTCCATGAATGGAATTGACACAGTCATGACATAAGTTTCCCCAATGGAGATGGTCCCAACCATGCAGCCCGAGTCAACACAACGGAAATCAACAACTCAAGATCAATAAGAACTCAACAATGAACTGGAACATGCAAAATCCCACATTCACATTATCACAGGTTTAAGAATTTACATCAAATTCCTGCAACATGTAGTTTACATACTTTTGGCCAACATGCCTGATTACAACAAAAAATCCAGATCTAAACCCTAGAATTAACCTTCCAAAGGTTATCCTGTTGAGAGCTACCACTACTGCCTCAACAAAGATCAAATGCGTCAATATATAGAGCCTTCACAACACATTTGTCGGCCAAGATCTATCACATTTCCCAAGAACAGGGAAACCTAATACAAAATATAGGTCAAGACCCAAATCATAAGGATCTTGATGCCAAGATGTAGAAATGATGCACAATCCAAGAGAAACGTCGGCCAAAGATCAAAGCTCATCATGATATGAGCCACAAAGCTTCGCCGATCGGGAAATTGCTTCGCGAGATTGGAAAACTCCAACTAACGGTTAGAACATGATGATCACATAGGCCTGAGCATGAACCCAAGATAACTCCACTGTGAAGTATCAGATTGTGGTGTGAACCTAGACATAGGTACAACATGATGTCCAGAACATACCCTGAGGTCCGCGACAACAAATGATCCAAAACTGAGGTGCGCCACTAAAAACACAGAACTAGCTAACTGAAACAAAACTAAGAACAAACTGAAAGGAAATATTTTTGGGTGATGCAAGATTGCCAACGACCCAAGGATGCTCCTGCATCAGGAATATGTTGTTGTCTGTGAGAGGTAGCTGATTTAGTGCTTTACTTCAGTGATTAAAAATTCTTGACTCATGGAAGGTTTTGGGTTTGGTACTCTTAGTACTCTGGAGTGTTGATTTTTACTTATAATTGGTTTCTGATCTTATTTTTTCTAGCTGATCTGTTTAATTTCAGTATGCGCAAGCGGTTGCAAACGTGATTAGTATTGGTCTCAAATTGTGGGACAACCTAAAGGGCACTTCCAACTTTACATCTTGCAATTGCAGATTGCAAATGCTACTAGAAGACGTTGATCTTTGAGACCGTGTGGAAATGAAGGTTGCTAATCATAACAAGAAGATGAGCAAGACAAAGTGTATCATGCTGGATTTAGGGAAAGATCATTTGGTCCCTAACATTGCAAGGAAGGGAATTGTAAAGATGTATGATGCCTCGAGAAGTTTTGATAATAGTGTGTACATTTTCTTAAGGACAGCTAAGTGCCACATGTATTAGTGATTTAGACATCATAGCCACCTTCTTAATGAAGATCACTTAACTTCATGATTAGCTTGTTGCAATTGGGGTAAAAATGGGAGATGAATGGTGGGTTCCATAGCCTTCAATGGGTTCTCTCTATCTTGGGATCTGTTTGTTTAGGGTGGTTTTACTTGTGAAAATTTTACTACCGTTGAGAAGTTTTGGGATGATTTCATCTAGGAAGAAACCAGATTTGAATCTAATTTAGTTAGAATGGAAGATAGTTAGAATCAAGCTTCATTTGGAAGGTGGGGAAAGATGGCAAGAAAGAATCTAAGAGTCAGAAAGGAAGGGAGGTCTCAAATTTTCTTAGCAAGGGAAGAAAGATTTGATCGATATCAAGTGTTTCAAATGATAAAAGAATGGTGACCATAATTTCTAGTGTCGTCAGAAAGGGAAAGGACAAGAAGTGGAAACAAATACAATTTGCAAGGTGTACTAGCTTTCATCTAAGCTTAAGACAACTTTCTGCATGGTGTCATGCTTATCTCCTAATGTCATTGCTGTTGTAGGGTGTTAGATGGATAGCCACCAAAGATGTGATTTTCAATAAAAAGGCTTTGAGAAGACTTAGGGGTAGAAGAGTAGAGGTGGGTGATGATGTGTAATGTCCCCATTTCACATCCCAAGATTCTAGAGAAGAAATAATGTAATTAATTAAATTAAGTTGTTTAATTAATATTTTTGTACAATTTGTATTCAACTGATTATATTTATAAGAATATTTTATTTTAATTGACTTTGTTAGGTGCCAAGAAATAAATATAAAATAAAATATTATAGTGTCATTTTATGAGCAAAAATAAATTAATATTTAAAAAAGTGATTTTATAATAGTTCCCCAAAATGATCCACAAGAGGCTATAAATGTAGGTTGAGGAGAAGAAAGGAGATATGTTGTTTATTGCTCTTTTGGATATTTGTGCCTCTGGCTAGATTTGTCAATAGAGGGACCAAAACCCCAATGGTTTCCTGAAGTACATGTTGGAGAAATTGAGCTGCCTGAGTGTTTCACTTTTGTTTCTGAATTCACAGAAGGGGCCGTGGAAAGACTTTGGGCTTTCACGAGCTTCTTGTTTTTACTTTGCTCAATTGTATTTAAGAGATCATTGTTAGAAAGAATCGTGTATTCTGAAGCAAGAGAATACGACAAAATAATGCCTACTCTGAAAAGAAGAGAGTATGGTGAATGTAACGCCCTGCAATCAGTCTAGTTTACTTTTTTAGCTTTGTTTTAATTGTCTTTAGTAACATTAGATTGGGGGGGCCTTCCCTTAATGAAACCACTATTTTGTAACTGATCTTTAAACTGTTGGTTGCAAAATATTCACCAAACATAGTTAATATAATAAACCTTTGTACGTTTGTTCTTTTAATAGTATGTTTTAATTGTTTATCCCCTCTGTTTGTTTAAGTTCCATGATGGGGACACTACACATTTGGCTGTCAACAAGCTTTTAGTTCCTATCCATGGATGGCATATATATGACCTTTCACATGACAGTATGAGCTTGTGTGCTCTTTATTGCAATGGTTACACTGCGAAAGAAAACTCCCACCACCAAACATTTGCTTAATTATTGTTTTATAATGCCAAAGTGGCGAACTTGAAGGACTCTTCATTTTGGCCTCAGACTACGGAACTAGAGCTTCTAATTCTAACCATTATGCATGAATAATGAACCTAGAATGGAAAATATTATTGATTTTGTTTTTCTAAAATTTGGCGTTACAACCACTTATTATACATAAAAAGTTCAAAAATATACTCAAAACTTCTTTATATAAAAACAAAAAATTTGAAAAAAGAGGAAGATTTACTCACCTTTGATGGATAAATCTTCATTCCCCAACGATTCCTAAGCCTTTGGTGTGTGTCTTACTCCTTTGTAGCCTTCACCTTCGGAAAAAATGCGGCAACCTTCAAAACCAGCTTGGAGAAATTTTTTTAGTGAGAATGGTGTTTTGTGTTAAAGAAATGAGTGGAAATAAGTTAGGGCGAAATTAGGTCAGGGGGTGCATTTTTTATTTTGAAATGTAGTTTGTTAAGTTGTAGAGGCCTTTTTTGGTTGCTCATAGCACTAGGGATGCCCGGGTGCGGCCTAGGTTTTTCCAGGGTACCGCCCATGCACCCGAGTAGTACCCTAGGCCAACCGAGGACTGCACTGGTATTGGTCCTAGATCAAAATCACACCCAGCGCAATAGGCATACCTGAATAGGCTAATATGGTGATGTATGACTTAGGAAGCACATATAGATAAAAATTTAAATACCCAAAAGGCTGAAAGATGTGAAGAAATTTAACAGTCATATGATTGTTGGGCACAAACAAGCCAGGAGGTCTCAATATGTTTAAACAGTTGAAATGATAACCAGAAGGTTCAAATGATACTCATAAGTGTCATGCTTATGAATTGCTCTCAAGACCAGAAAGTTGTTCTATGCAATCGCCAGTGTTGGTTTTTGTGGGGCCAGAAATTTGCAAATCAGAAAGACTCAACTTAGCTTAAGAGATACTTGACAAAGAAAAGTAAGCTAAATATTGGAATACACAAGAAATGGGACATTATTCATATTCAAAGAAGATTCAACTTTTTAGATATCAAAACAGGGATGTTTACATGTCGAATTAGGCACTAAATAGTAAAATTTATCGAGTTGCTACATACTTCTGGGAATGTTAAAGAAACCAGCTGCTGTATCCCCAGCACCCCAACCCACGGTCAAATTTGAGCATTCAATGATGATAATTTTGGAAATTTTCACTGCTTAAATGTCTTCCATGGTTTTTTCTCTCCTTTCTAAAAATATTCAAGAAATGGTTTTCTTAGTTCTTTGTAGGTGTCAGGTGCATGTGGGGTTTTAGAAACTTGGAAAGTCTTGAAAATTCCATATTAAGTAAGCTGAATCTGTTGCTTTATTGTGCTAATTCTGGTAGGCTGAAAACACAGTGAGCTCTAGGGCTTCATTCACATGGCCTAAGATTCAATGATGTGCTCTCAATTTCGCCCCTTGTAGTAATGTATATAAGTTTAATATATATCTGTTGGCTTATGGATGTTTATATCTTTTGTAATGCCTATATTTTTTAATATTTAGTTCATTCTAGAAGTGACATGTCAAGCTAGCTAGGGATTCCTGCCAATCCAGCAAATTTCAATTTTATGTAATGAAAAGTCTCTATAATTCTAAGTTAATAAAATATGGTTGTTTAAATTGCATTTACTATAGAAAAGACTACTGATTCATCTAGGATTCTATAAAATTAGGTCTAGTATCTTAATATCACCTCCCTGGAATGTAGACTGGCACAACCATGGCAGAACAGATGGACCTGTTAAGAGAACTATTGAAAATGCTTGCTGGTGACATTGCATTATGTACCAGTTCAGTAAAACGTATGTCTGAACAAGCTGCCAATAATCCAGATGACATTCAATTACAAGTGAGATCTTCTTCCTTGATATTTAGGCTTTATATTTGTCAATCTAGCCACTACTGTTCAGTTTCACAGTGTTTCTTTCAAAGCTCTAATGTTTGTATTATCTTGAAGCTCAATTTGTTAATCCTCTTTTCGTGCATGAAGGCTCAAATTCTGCAAAAAGAGGATGAAATTGAAGAGAAGAAACGACATATGCGAACTTTGGAACAGAGAATAATTTTAATTGGAGAAACGTTTGTAAACGATGCATCACTATCAGATTTGCAAGAGGTAATCTAAATAAACCAGATTTTCATATTGTCAGCAATGTTCAAACAAACACTGAATTAGGCAATGTAAACAATCATAATCTTTTTACTTAATAGATAAGAGCAAGATGTCTGACATCTGAATACTCTAAAGTCTAAATAAAGCTTTTGAGTTTACTTGCTTAATCATAACGTTTTGGCATTTCATTGATTTGTTCTCTTGTATGAATTTGTGCTGAAAAACAATTCATATGCAGGTGAATACAAAGTTAATGAGCCAACTGAATGAGAAAACGTTTGAGTTAGAGGTGAATTCAAGGCATTCAATACTCACATTGGTATTTAGCTGTCTAATTTACTGTTTATTCACCAGAATAACACACAATATTAGCAGCTTACATGCTTGCAATTAAGGTTAATTTTGGATGGCATCTAATGCCAAATTGTTTATCTGCTTTTGCAGATTATGTCTGCAGACAATCGTATTCTACAAGAACAGTTGCAAACTAAGGCAAGAAACTTCCTAGATGATCAGTACATGTCTTAACATTATGCATATGACTAACCGCAAGTAAAGCATGTTTGATAAAGTAAAGGATTTTACTTGTTAGTTATGCTAAGGTTATTGGCAGATAGTTTTGTTTAAATGATGTGCCTTCAAATTTGCTTTCTTATATGTAGTTGATAGGTTGATACATTCCAAGTTCTCCATTAGGACACATTTCAGACAATCTTTATTCAGCACTTATGGGGGCGATTCCCAAATAAGTTGGAGGCCGTATATTATTGGATAACTAATAAAGGCATTTCTCTTTTTCCAATTCTTTTTAGATGATTCTGTATATCTTTTCCAAAGTGATTATTTGTGCAAGACTATGCAGCTTCATTTCTTGCATTAATTCTATTTCATGCCCTGGCACTTGTGTGAATTCTATACCTGTAATCATCACCCATCACAATTATCATTTCTAGCTTGCATATTTGTCAGTAGCCCCTAGTCATCCATAGTCTGGAAAAAGTGGAAAATAAAAATAAACAGAGAAAAACTAATAACAGGTTACGACATTGAATCAACAAAGCAAAATAAAATGAAAAGAAGATTTAAAGTTTTGCCTCTAGCAGGTTGCAAGACATCAACTTCAAAGAGCATGAAGTTGAAGACACAAGCTACTCCGTGACAAGTTGATTGTAACTTGGGGTGGAATGAGCATGTATATGGTTTGATAATATTTTAGCCCCGGATTGTTTTCATGAAGTTGCAATGATTTATAGAATGTATTCAAGAAACATAAGCAAGAATTTGAACTCCAAAGAATGAAGCAACATTGTGTAATATCCCCTTCCTAAGTGATGCAGAATGAACGACTTCTCGAGCTGCCACAAATCTTAAACACCAAAACAAACACAGAGACTCTGTTTACAATTTCAACTATACACATTCAATATGGAGATTGCACAGATACATTTAAATTTCTATTGACAATCTTTCCTTGAACAGATTCATAGGCATGAATAACTTATTAACAAAATGACCATTCAATGGTCACTCAACTCTACATTTATTCTTCTTCACACTAACTCCACGACCTCTCTATTCACTCAGTTCTCCGACCCTAATTCCACTTCCTTTTCTTCTCTCTTAATGTAGAACCACACTTGATGCCTGATGGACTGATGCTCAGCTCTTCAGTGACGCCTTCTACAGTCCCATCTGTGCATACACTGTTGGATGCACACTGTTTCGTGGTTTGGCTATTCTCTGCTTAGAGCTTCTCATTCTTGCCTCATGCACACCCCCACTTTCATACTTTCGAATCCCATTTTTTTTCTTTAGCTCCCGTTTCAAAGGAGCATAATGGAAAAAGAAAGATAGGTATTTTGTTATGATGAAGATTGGCATTACACCTTCAATGTGGATTTGCTTGGAAATTTGTAATGAATCTTCAACAATTCTATCCTGCGCCTCTTCAACAATTCTATCCTGTGCATAAACTGCAATCACATTTCTTTGGGGAATTCGGTCAACAGTCCACATGCCCTATCTATTCTTCCATTTTGGTACAGATTAGGAGGACGCAGGCAAAGGTTGGAGGATATGGCTTTACGCCTGCCAAATGCGTAATACCACAGCTAGACAAGAATCAGGCAGAATATCTCCCCAACGCCAAGATTTAGGTTACCATAAACTCTCATAATGGTGTCCTGCAGCTGCTCTATACATGGCATCCACTTGTCATGTTGAGTGGGACTTTTACAAGGTTGGAAATTACAAAGCTATTCAGAATTATTGTGCGACTACTAATAGTCCAAGAGTTGCTCTTCCAAAACTTTCCCATAGGCCAATTGCATTTGCTTGAGGTTTCCAAGACACTTTCATGGCACTTTCATAATAAGAAACTTTGGTATTAAACTTTTCCTTTCACTTGGTTCATTGTTAGAACTAGAGAATGAATTTTGCAAAACTGATTGCAGAGATGCCAAAGAAAGCCAAAAATCAGAAATCAACTAAAACAAACATGAAATGTTTTGGGACAGTGCTGATTATGGATATGTCCCAGTGATCCTGCACCACTAAGCACTTCAGCGTGATTGACTTTTAGCCTAATTAGTGGGTTCCATAGGCTAATGAGCTAAGGTTAGGGGACTCTTGATGACACTTTGATCCAGCTTTTGGAGATGACAAGTGTTTTATTGAGCTCAGACAGTTGAGATTTGTCTAACACCCTTTTCTGGACTGGTTTCAGATAGATTTTCCATACTATTTTTAGTGTCAGGTTGGACACTAACTTGGTCAGTTGACAATGTTTCTGTTTTGAATGTAGGAGGATGCATTAGATGTTGATATTTTTGGTTGTAATGGGGTCTGGAGTATTTAATTCAAATAACAACTAAGTTATAAAATTAAATTAAATAGTTAACTTTATCGTTATTTAATATTTAATATTTGACTATATGGGGGTTCACCATTTAGTATCTTGGTTAAATGGTGTTGTTGTTGTTGTTGTTGTCTCTACCCAGGTTCAAACACCTGCTGGGCCATTGTGATCGTAGGCTTGTGCCTTCGCTGATCCAATGCGCTCGCAGGTTTGGGCCTCAACTATGGAATAAAGGGATGTGGCTTCACTAGTTCATAGCTCCAGGTCAAAAGCGTTTCACTTGGTTTACCATGTTTGATCTAAAAAAAATAAAATAAAAAAATATTTGACTCTATGGGTGCCCACGTTAAAAATTAGAAATGCAAAGTGACAAATATTTAATAGAGTGTCTTATTGCAGTGGGCACCAACTTTAGGTAGACATGAGTTTTTAATTAAATTAAAAAGTAACCTCTTGGCTGGGCATGGGCTTTTGGGAGCCTATAAAAGATAGTCTTTGAGCTCATTTGTGTATGCTTTGTTTTGATATTGGAAAAAACAGATTTAGCTGAACTTGTTCATCCTATGGTTTTGTGAGGACAAAAACCCTTGGAAGGAACATCTATGTTGATGAAAGATCATATTTAGAAAATTAATTGGTGGTTTCATCTAGGAATCACATTTGGGCTATACATTTGCTAAGTTGCCAATTTGGTTACGGGTTATAGGTTCGGGTATGCAGGTAGAACAATTTTTTTCCTTGGGTATAGGTATAGGTATAGGTATGTTTGTACATACATACATACATGTGTGTGCGTGTGTTCGAACATCAAAATAGAACAATAGCAATAAGAAGAGTGATACTAATAAATCCATAATTGCCAATATATAAAAATTTAAAGTACCTCATAATATCATATTCATAATTTACAAAAACGATAATATTCAAGTTTCAAAATGTCATTACACAATGAAAATTCAAACTACCATGCATATTTAATGCCCATATTCATCTTCATTAGAAGCATCAAAATCAACATTTAGTTCAACTTCATTTGAATCACAATTCAATAGATTGCCACTTCCACAAGCTATGTCTATGTCAAGTGCAAGAGCTGCCTCATATATCAAGACTGGGGCAAGCTGTGGAATTGTAGCATCTAAATTAGCAACTTCAAAACCAGCTAGGAGATATAATATGGTCAGAATGCAACTTTTGTATTCAAAATGAGGTGAAATGACAAAAGAAGGAAAGTTACGACAAAATTAGGGTTGGGCTGGAACTTTTGAATTTTAAATGGTTTTTTGAATTGTGTGACCCTTTTTGGACACTCACTACACTGGAAACGCTTGGGCTTACCTAGGTTCAGCCTAGGTTCATTGGGGTTTGACCCAAGTTCATTGGGGTTTGGACTAGGAGCCTAGGTTTGAATCTTGGGCAATCCTGAACCAAACCTAAACCCAGATTGAACCTGAATCCTTACCCAAACCCAAACCAACAAATTTGGTATCCTAGGATTAAATCTTCAGTTTATGAGCAGCAAATTTACATAGCGAATTTAAGAGGTATTGATACAGGAGATTGATGAGGTATTTTGTAGTTTGGGAGCAGATTCATCAATCTTGGGGCTGGTTGTACTCTTCCCTTCCTGGCCGTCTAGTTGTAGTAGAGACATGAGGGTTGGAGAAGTGCAACTATGGTTTGAGGGAATTTGATTGCAAATTGTGGCATCTAGGGTTTTTATGTGCCAGTTTGATGGGTTTGTTGTCATTTCTCAACATTGTTTGTAATCAGAAAAAGGGTATGCTTTATATTTGATTGCAATGAGATTCCACAATCTAGGTGTCTTTAGTTTTGATGATAAATTGGACTTTCAATTTATTGCTCATTGTGGGTACTCAAAAATATTGCATTTGAAGAGTTATTTTGGTTCTTTATTTGTTGCAAGTATATCTATTGTGAAACACGACTTCTGCATCTCCATCTAGTTATGTAAACCTCTTTAAAGCATACAACAAAACAAAAAAAACAAGGGTGTATGTTACAATTCTATAAGAGTAGTGTATCCAACCATCCTGAAGGGTTGAGAATGATACAACAGTGACATTTCAGGGTTATTGTGATGTCCCCATTTCTAGAATAGGATTTAATAATAAATAATAAAAATAAATGAATGAATGAATAAATAATAATAAATTAATATAATTTATTATTAAATTAACTATATTATAATGAAAGAATATGATATATTAATATTATATAGTAATAAACATAGTAATATTATATAATCTATTATTAAAATATTAATACAATAATATAATATAATAATAATAATATTAATAAATAGTAACATATCGACTTCTATATCATTCGACTAAAGTAGCCATGATATGATATTCAAACATAGATTCACGTTGGTGAAATAGACTAACGATTGAGGGACATTATATCATGACACCTCTAATACACATTGCTGAACAATGAGGTTGTTGGGCAAATCATATAATAATCATTCCAGATTGTGAAGGCGCGCAAATGAAATCTACTATGGGAGTTGACCTGAGATTTTTAAATGGAATAGATCAATTTGTGGCTACGTGACACTATTGACGAGAATGTATGAGGGTTTATGTTTGGTTCTAGAGTGGTATGGAAGCATTTAAGCATGCATAGTATCTCATCGATAAGCTTAGGTCACGAGCAATTCGTATAACATGTTCTTTCCTCTGATATGAGGAAATCTCCATCTAATCAACCCTCTCAATAGTGTCGGGTTCAAATCTACATTATTTAAATTGCTAAATCGTCGAGACTATCTCGAGCGATAATATTATCAACACGCTTACAGATAGTGGTCATTTAGTAATCGTAATTGAGTTTAGGGAACAACGATTACTAATTGTTAAAGAGTTGATTAAGTGAGGAGAACCAGTGGTTATAAGTAAAAGTCGTGTCTCATTAAGCATAAAGAGGTGCACATCTTTGCTTTGCAAGCTATAAAGAGGTGTCAATATCTTTCATTAAAGGGAATTCATTACAGAAGGAAATTGGTGGATAGTTGATGACATGGGAAGGAATTTATTGTTAGACTGAACACTAAGGGATTCACTTGAGCAGATCATTATATACTATATATATCACAATTTGGAGTAAAATTATTCCGCCATTGTTTGGATAAAAGGTCACATATGTATAGAGATACAAAACAAAGACTTCAGATGGTTGAAATACGTTGAGTTGACATAATTCTTGATCTTACATAATAGAAGGATAAAGTCATAATATCCTCATACTATCCATTTTATGCACCAAAATTTCATTACAAATTATATTATATTCAACCATATCAACATATTCACTATTGAAACTGCATACCACCATTTGCCACTAGTGAGGAATATATTATTATCATCAGATTGATCATTGAAATCATCTTCTTCATACGAGTATTGTTGAATAGCCAAAAGCTTGCATATTATTGACTTGCATTTGGCACTCTCCAAATTCATTTGAATGTAAGTTAAACAGAAAGAAGTCTTTGACAAATTGAAGTTAAAGGAACATTGTCTCAAACCCTAAGTGATTCCAGAAGGGACATTACAGTAGTGTCAGAGCATAATTCTGCCATCCTGTGGGAGTAATTAATGCAAACCTATCAAAGAAAAGGGAGTAAAGACAAAATTAATGAACAATTAGCCAATGAAATGAGAGCTTTTGTGGAACAAACTAATCAAAGCCTTATCAACCAAATAGAAAAGTCAAACCAATCACTCCTCTAGCCTGTACAAAATATGAGGAACTCAATTAGTAACCTTAATAATAATTCTTCAAATGGGAGAGACATAAGTTCCAACCATTTGGAGTAATAATGGATCATCAACATATAAGGTACCCAAGCCACCTTTCCTACCTAGGGAAGATATACTAAGAGAGGAAGATGGAATTGATCAATCTGCAAATAACATAGTAGACAATGTTAGAGCCTATGCCAATCTTGAACCAGAAATCAGAGAACTCATTTTCTTCCATGACAAGGACGGATCCTACGGTGCAGAGGTTGGCAAATAAGTTGCTTGTCCTAAAAAAACAAATAGCTCAAGGTATGTTCTTCATTCCTCACAAAGATGTGCAAAGAAAGCCTCTTCTAAATGTTGCTCATAGTTCTGCTGATGGGAATCAACAAAAGTTAGTTTCATCATCAAAGAAGCTTGCTATTGAGGCACCATCAGCGAAGGCAACAACAAAGCATCCTAGATCCGAGGTCAGTGATCTTGCTATATTCATCCAAGAAAAGGAAGCAGACATAGCTGGTGACTCTTATTTCTTCTTCACGCAGTCTCAGAAAGCTGTCGATGAAAAACAGACAGATGAGAATCATTCTTCTGATGTTCAAGTGAATGAAGATAATCATGTCACCAGACATGAAAAGATTGATATGTAAGCGAGTCCTAATCAAGCTGAAAATGATGCATATGTGTCTCAAGGTCATGAACTTGAATACACTTTGCATACATGTTCTACCCCAGAGTTTGAAAACGAACTTCTCATAAACAATCAAGACTTTCCCAAGTCTAGAGTTTGTGAACAACATGTTGAGGTATGCAGTACAGCTATATCTTCATCTGAACCACATGAGCAAAGTCTTCACAATCATCTTGAGGTTGCCATTGTTGATGAACCAGTCAAGCAGGTTGCAACATGCAATAAGATTTCAGCATTTGTTTGATCAATGAGATATCCAATCAAGCATCTCGCTTGGTTGGAGACCAACGGAAAGTTAGTAATTCCACTTGTACCTGAGCATGAAGATACAATTGAAGAGGCTTTTGTTGTACAAGAAGAACAATCTGAATTCATGGACTCACTTTGGAGCAGTAGTACATATGATACATCTCATGGTGAATTTGTTCATCTCTTCCGTGGGGTGTTGCATCAAGCTTTGGTATCGTTGCTCTAGTTGTTCATGGTTCATCTGTACAAAGTTGCTTGTGAACATGCAAGGTACTGAAAGGTATTGAAAAAAGGTAGCTATTTTGCTGAACCGGTAAACGGTATCATTTGAAAAGTTGCATTGTCTGCTAGTTTCAATTAGGCACGTTTTCTTTGTTTTCAATAAGTGCGGTTGCACAAGTTTTTTTTGTTTTAACTAGGTTTGCTTTGCGTCAGTCGCGTCATCCTTTTTGTCATTTTGTGTTTTTGATGCTCGACTCTGTAGCCCAATGAATACTAAGGCACTTGGAGATTCTAGATTCTACATTCCTCATTGTTTCTAAGAACAAACAAGCTACGTTCCCCAATCAGAGCCAACTGTTGTCCTCAATTTTGTATTCGCAAAATTGGGGCAATCCTACGGAAAATTTCGTAAGATAAACTCTCTAAGGCGTTGCCTTAGTTATTTTGTTCGACTTTGATTTTGTTTTCGCCCTAGGAGTAGCATTTGCAATTCCGCTCGTTTTGAGCTATCTTAGGCCTCAAACAAAGTTGTCTAGTTAAAGTTATTAAGGAATTACTCCCTCAAAAGTGGGCTTTTTTTATAATTGCATAAATAAAACTATCATTTACATGTAAAGTGGGTTTAGAACCCCGTTTTAAAATTTCACATCATTCTAATAAGTTTTAAATATAGTTTTTAATGATTTTCTAATGCGGGTGGGTTTTTCTAGTCCGTTTGCATATCTCTTCATTAAAACTATAGTTACATGTAAATTTAAACATGAGAGACTTTTTATGTATTAAAGTGGGGTTTTTATTCAACATTGCATGTCATCACATATGCAAGTCATATTTTAAACCTCCACTATCAATATATTTTGGACCCAAGTTATAAAGGTGGGGTTTTTAAATGCAAATACATGTGTGAATTAGAGAGTTTTGAACATATGTGAAATGCTTTAAAAAGCATGTCTTAAGTCATTGCGAGTAATTTTTTAACGAGTTTGCATATGTAAATGTTCTAAAAAAACACTTCGTTATGAACTTTAAACATAAAATGCATATGGTGGTGATTTTTAGACTAAATACACATGTGTTTGGTCCAAAAAAGCCTGTCATTATTGAATTATTTTATCAATTCCGCATGAAACCCACGACAATCATTATTATTCCCTCTATTCACAATAACGCTCGGGCAGGGCCTTTCATTCCAAGTTGTCGTTTTAGAATATGAGGAGTCTCACTCGCAACACGGAGTTCATTCCCGACACAAACTTGGAATGGTGTAGAAGTTGTGGCTGTAAAAAGTCAACCCACGCAACTTTGGGATAGCTTTTCAATATCTACTCACGCCTATTTCAGATGAGTGCGAACAACCCCGTGCCTAGAACTTGTTACTTGTTACAAGCTGCGGACAATACAAATAAATAAATCTTGCGCTATGCTTCACGCAAATAATAGTCCAAGCTGTGTTTGCCGAAATATTTCTTCCCAAACTTTGGAATAGATAGATGCCCGATAATAATTAATTAAATACTTGATATACATTTCTCACTGCAAACCAAAATAGTTGTGAATAAAATATCGATCTCTCCCTAATCCAATTGGGACCCACAAGAAAGAATGCCAATTTTCTACAAATTCAGGAGAAATAATTAAATCCCGAACATTTTCTCCAGCCAAATATTCAACGAGCCTTACAAATTTGTCTTCATAATTTTGCCCTTCTAAACGTCACAGACTGGTAGGAGAACTAGCTCTGATACCACTAAAATATCCCCCTAGGATATTATTTCCAAATTTTACCACTGAGATTTAGACAAATAATTTGCATGCAATTGTTTCCATTATATCCAGCACATTGTACATAAAATTATAAAACATCAAAGTTGAAAAAGAGATTCTGAAATGAAATATGAATATTGCTTTTAAATCATCAGTAGAGAAACAACAAAATATCCAATCGTAGCCACAAAACTGACAATCACATTGGATAACCCGAAGTATGAATTTGAAGCACAAAGTGAGACACCTGAGTGGTATCTCCAACAGACGATGGGTTCCCGTCCATTGCCTCCAAGCTCAAGGGTTTCCGTCCTCAAACCTGCTGAAAGCCAAAGCATTCCCAAAATTCTCCAAGAGAAAAAAACCAAACATAAAACCAAGCCTAATCCAAATGAGCTTCTCTATGTTCTTTAAAAGAGCATCCTTGTGACCCTTCGTTTTCCAACTGCTTGTCTCTTCATTTCCTTTCTTTTTGTCTCCTTTTAAATCTCCTTTTTAAAAATAAAATGGCTTTATTAATTTTCATTAATCTCCAAACAAGTCATTTTAATACTTTATTAAGTTGTCATTTAATTTCCAATGTCCGAAAAAAGTGGACGTTACATCAATTGTCTTTTGATCCCATGTTAAAGCTCTCCACCATCCCTCACCCCTTGATCTAAGTGGATGACCTTGAGGAAGTGGGCAGATGATTTTTCTATAAAGACTCAAATTTCTTCGAGTTTTTAAATGTGTGATCTTTGTTATTCAAACCATAGAACCATATCTTTCTAGTATAATTATCCACAAAAAGCTGAAAATATGGAGCACGACTAGGAATGGGTGTCATGTTTTGCACAAGTTGGTATGCACCTAATCTAGTTAACTAAAGGCTTGTGTTTTGTAGTGGAAAAGAAAACCCAATGTTTCTGAAAAAGACAAATGGAGAAAATAATGTATGTTTTCTTAATAAGGGGATGTTCTCACACCTTATCTCATTTACTCAAGGAAAGAAGATAGTTCATTCTAATATGAAAAACCCTTCTGGGCTAAAGGGTGGTTGATGAATTTGCCTTAGCTACAAGGGCCTGAATGTTGTGGGAGATATCAAGCAACTCAAATATGTTATTGACCTTTTAGGCACAAGATACAACCTCACCATTGTGAATCATTATTTCTCACCATTATACCAATCAAATTCAACCTTTAAGTTGTGCTCTTGCAATTGAATTAATGACATGATGTTCTTAGTGAGCTCTAGAATGTAAATAATCATTGTACGTCAACATTTTGTGAGTCCTTAGTGGTTGATAAATGTCAATGATATCTTGCACTTCGTAAGATGTATAATCACCAAATAAAAATTACTTCAATGAAGTTGAAGTAGTTAGGTTGTAGAACCACTTTTGCTCTTTTCAAATGGTTCGATGGACTAGATTCAATAGACTAACCAAGACCTTTGAAAGTGGAGGCCTTGGTTTTGGCAACATACAAAAATCTTTTTTTGTCAAAATCACTTGTTGAAATAACATTCTCTTGTTGCTTGTACTTTTCTACCAATGGGAATTCTTCTTGTTCCTTGGAAGATTTTCTTGTGGCTTTTTCTAACTTAATTCACCTTTGGCAAATGAATTCTAACAACATTCTTGGAGAGTGTGTCCCTTCTTGCCATCAATAAGGCTTCTTTTTCTATCTAGATAGGTTGTCTTGTTGGGGTCATCAAGAAATTGATGGATCATTCCAAATATACTGTTTCTTTTCCCTTTGTTGAGATGCGAGGGCCTAATTTTCTTGGAATCAAAGTCGCATAATGAATTGCGTCCTCATTTTGAAGCAAGTTCAAGTCAAACAATGGCTTTTTTCTAGCCACATTTAAACAAGTGAAAAATCTCCAAAGGTAGGGGTAGTGCTCTCAGTATAATGGGTACAAGAGAGTCATTTGACAGTTTCTTTTCTATGCTTGTGATATCCTCAATTTTACAACTCTTTTAATGGAGCTTTCCAACTTCAACCCATTTTGCATCTTTAGGTTGTGTAATTGACTCTGCAAATTATTTTATTTTCATTTTTTGATTCATAGACTGTTTGGAGGCAACCCTAGCCTCTCTACTAGTTTTTGCTATTCTAATTTGAGGCTGAATCTCATTTGAAATGCCAAAAAAAATTAATTTGGCCATCTGGTCGATCTTATCAAACCTTCTCTACTCATCTGCCCTTCTGCATGCAATTATCTCGATAAACTCAGTTCAGGACTACCCCTAGGAAAGTGATTGAATTTGTTTTGTATGAGATTCTCTAGACGCAGTGCATGCAATTTCTTTATTAAAAACATAGAAGAAAAGATGTAAGTTGTATTTAATAGAAGCGCAGCTCATTGTTTTCTCAGAATGTAGAAAATATTTAAATATGTGAATTATGTTCTGAGATAAAATCAGTTATAATTTTCTACATATTTGGTTTTGTAGCAATTACCCATCTTCTAAAACATTAATGTGGAATCATCTAGGAGTATGACATATTTTTCTTTTGAAAACTACTATTAGACCATAATCATTATTTCTTAAATGTGCAATCCTTCATTTTTTGCCATTGGTAACAAGTGCATTTTGGGTATGCCAGTCAACTGAAAATGATGAAGCACAAGAGATGGTTCTTTTACTCAATCAGCAACTTGCATCTTTGGAAAAAATATTATATGAAGGCAAGGTTGACAATGTATACAAGGATGAGAGTATTGGTGGAAAGATGTGCAAATATGCAGATAAAAGAACAGGGTTAACATCTAGGGAGTATAGTGGAGGATGCATGGAGGAATTTCAAGAGAAGATGTTACGGCTGGTATGTTTTCCACATCCAAATTTTTCCTATATGGTATTCTACTTGAGTCTATATAAAATAAATTTAATTAAGAAGATTACAACCCTAACATGGGATTTTGATGCCATTGGTCAAAGGTAATGTATGATGCCATAAAATATTTCAATTGTATGTTTTTATCTCAAATACTAAATGTGTCCTTTCTGCACAACATGCATATCATGTACACCCATTAACACATAACTCCATAATCATCTTCACACTTGGCACCTTATATTACCTCTAATTTAATAAATATTTTTTGATGAGTATGGTAGAATCATGCCCCAACTTCTCCCAAGAGATATATTCTCTATCATCTAATGTGCCAAAAATAAATTTTCCGTTTTGCATTTTACAAGGCTTTTTGCTGTTTCATTTCTACCTGCCATTCTTGAACATGCTTCTAAGATCCCTTGGCCATAGTAAAAGTAGTTTGACCATGACTGGAAGCAATTACAAAAAAATTATATTAGTTAATCTTGTTTCGTGTCTTTGGTTAGAAAAAGGCAAGTTGTGTTTCCCATCTCCTGTATTTGTCAAGTATTCTATTTTGCACAATAGAACTGTGATGCTTTTCTCATTTCCATTATTTTATCAGTTTATTTCTGGTTTTGTTTACAAACAACACAAACAGGCAATCCAAAGAAGAAAAAACTATTTGTTGAAGTTTCAGTAATATGTTTTTTTTTGTTCTCTGATAGTGAAATTAAAGAGATGTTGCATTTATGTTCTTTCCCTTGGAGGTGTGTTTCTACAATGGAATTGGCTTGATTCCTAGGGGTTCATTTTTTCTTTCTATTCTCTTCCTGTTTGGAGAGTGACTTTTTTTTAATTTTTTTATCTTGAACCTTTCTAGGGTCCTCAAAACTTTGGACTTCTTGAGGAACTGTAGTGAAAGCTTGCTCTAACATTGTTACAGTTTTAATCAGGCCTACTCTTTATCAACTTTGTTTTGAACCCATACAATGAGGTTTACAAGAAACCAAGACAATGACATTCCATGACTCCATTATAACCTAAGTTGCCGATTCGGGTTCGGGGAAGGATTCGGGCTCGCGAATCCGGTTCGTGGATTCGTGAATTTTTTTTTTTTGCCATTTGGATTCGTATGGGTTCGTGAGTGTATATATATATATGTGTGTGTGTGTGTGTGTGTGTGTGTGTGCATTATATATACAAAAAATAAGAGAAATATACATAATTCTAAAACTAAATCATTTGATAGTATGAATCTATGATGCTTGATAATTGATCAATGCCAAATCTCCAAGATAAACATTATTTTTTATTTTGTAAAACAAGTAAACAACCTTCAATTGTAACCATCAATAATAATGAAATTAAATCACATATTACAAAAGCATCCTTATCATATCCTTTTATATTTTATTACTTATATACAACAAAGATAAGATGCCTCAAGATGTATCCATCTGGTTCTTTAAATAATGCCAAAAAATTATTCACAATTTTATAATAAAACTTTATAATTTCTCTATTGTATTCCTTAAATTCTTATTTTTAAATGAAAAGGCAGACGTAACACCCATTAAAAAAAATAATACTAATAACAATTATACAAACATGATAATTAATAATGTGAAAAATTAATTATTATCATTGCGACAAGATTAGTCTAACAAGGCAACAAAACTACAATTAACCACGTATAATTCCAATGACGTGTCATTCATTATGAGGAGGTAAAAATCCATGGCACATGCAACGAAAACCATAACAAATTTTTAAAATAAAAAAAAAACAATCCGTCCGGACCCTGCCCGGATCCAGCACGGACCGGGTCGAGAATCCGGACCTGGACCCGGATCCGGGGTCCCAGACACGAATCCGGCAACTTAGATTATAACCTTGGCAAAGACTTCATCAATACAATAAAATATCAATATGACATCACAAGGGCATCAAAACTGTATAGAAAAATTTTTAGTGATTGAATTACCAAACAAGATTCAGGAACGTTGCTATTCTAGATGAAATGTCATATTCTTTCCAGTGATATATAGCACACCTTTACTTGATTGAAAGTCCTAAAATTGATTAATTTTATAAATTTTCCCTATTGCTTGCATCGGCCTACTGACATCTTCCAACCAGCCATAACATGCTATACATTTACAAATTTATAAATAAGTTCTATCCACCCAATTGTATATACAATCAACCTATCTTTCCTTTAGACCATTATGTACATCAGGGAAAGAAGAGGGGATCTGCATTGTGAAGCATATGTTGCCATTGGAAAATAATGTGACATCAATGAGGTACTAGTCTGTTCTATGATAGCTGAGCTATGGTACCAGAAATAAACAAAAACTAATTCTGTCATGTGGTGTCATGTCCCCTTTCTAAATATGATCTAATAATAATAGATAATGGTAATAAACTTAAAATATTAAAATTACAAATGATATTATTAAAATCACGAATAATAATATATTCTAATTCTTATATATCGTATACTTCCTTTCTTCTCTATTGTTCAAATCGATGTTTGGTGATTCCATAGTTAATTTTTTTCAACTTATATTCCTTGCTATCTCTGAATCCATACCGCATATATCATTTCCTTTGATCAATATCAAATGGATTAAATATTCTATCATTCCATGTGTTATGAGACCCGTACATCCTTGAACAAAATAGTAATCTCTTTGCGGTATTATTTCCAGCGCTCCATATCTCCCCCTATGAAGAGATATTGATTCTTCCAATCCGACAATAATAAGAACTTTGAATATATCCGACTTTGCACAACTTGCACCTACTCCAACCGAATTTTATTTGTTATCAAGGCATTCGCTGTCTTCAAGAGGTATGAATTTTTGGGTACCTCTTGCCTATGGTCTCCCATGTCTTCTTATACATATTGTACGTAGGGCAAGATATCAATGGTTATGATCCTTCAATGGCGACGCTTCATAATGTTAATGATATTATTAAGCCATTCATTCAAACTTCATGCCGTTCGGGTATAGGAACCACTATACAAGTATAATATTATTAATATTAAAATATTATTAATTAGATAATATTATTAATTAAATATAAAGATTAATATTATTAATTTGATTAATATTATTAATATTAATTTGATTATCATTACAGATTGATTGACAAATAATATTATCAATATTGATTTGGTTAATTTATTGTCATTCCTGATTGAAGGGTTAATTATTTATTAACATGGTTTAGAAATATATTTGTATTGTGTATTCCTCGATTATGGGTTTGTGACACCTTCAAACTCTTCTGTTTGTATACCCCTCCTGGATACTAACCGTGAATCTATGAAGTTGTGAGTAGCACCTGTATCCAATAATGCAATAACACGCTGCCCTGCTAAGAGGCCCCGCATCCTGAAGGATCCCTCTTTTTTCATGCTAGAGAGATATACTACCTTAAGGTTGGAATCATCATCAACCTTTCAATCATTTGGTACTTCTTGAATAATTCCTTCCTCATGATCAGCTGGCTGTCCCTTAAAATCAGAACTATGTTCATGCTCATAAAACCATTACATAAGCCTATTTTTACTCTTAGGCTTCATGGGACACTCATGCTTTTCATCATATAGACCCCTGCAATAAAACCATAGTCTTTTCCTCCTTAGATCATTAAGTGTTTCTTGATCTAAAGGGGCTGTCATAGGCTTTTTGGAATCTGATACCTCCTTTCTTTTTGGGGCTGCCTTGCTATCATAGGTAGAAGTGGATGGTTTAGAAGGAAACCTATTACGAGGAGTTGACAATTCCAAATCCCTTGCCTTTTTCATGGTTGTCTGTAAGGTAGAAGGATCAAGGGACTTAACCCAACCCTTGAGAGGCTCAATTAAACCCTCTACGAAGAGCATCACACGCCTCGTCTCTGAAATGTCATAAACCATCACTGAAATCCACTGAATTCACTGTTGAAGGCCTTGAGACTATCAGTCTTCCTGAGTTGTGCCAACTCACGAAAAAAGGTTTGTGAGTCCTTCCTGTCAAATTTCTCTACCAATCTACCACGAACTCATGATATGAAGTGATTTGATCATGGTGTAGAGACCATGGTACCACTAAACCACGTTACCACTAATCATGGGCTATGACATCCAAATGCAACACATCAAACCGGATAGTGTCTTCTTCAGACATTGGACGCAATGAGAGATATGTGTCAAGCTTATGAACCCAAGCTCTAGCGTATACCTTATCAGTCCCATCAAAATGAGTCAAAGTTAATTTGTTGGTTGCCTGTTTCAGATCATTATTTTTATGCTTCTGTCTCCCATCAAGTCTACCTCTGGAATTCTCTCTCTTCTGGCTCATAAAATTGTCAAAGTTTAGGTGTTGTTTCACATCATGTGGTAAAGCATCCCACTCTACATGTAAAGCTATCACATCATCAGTAAAAGATGTTGCCTGCTCATCACTATCCTCATCTGAATCCGGCCTGAAGAAAGTAGGATGTGGAAGCCTATCATATGTGCATGTAGGATCATCTCTGGACCTATGTGAGCTAACCGAGATACTGCTAGTACCTCTATCTCTGCTACGACCTCTAGGCAAAGAAATTTGCTGAAGAGTGTGAGAGAGTTGTTGTAGAATGTTTTCCACCTGATGCTGACCAACTGCCAATTCCTGTTGACTATCGGCAATATTCCTAAATAATTCTCTAGCCTATCTCTTTTCATCATTCCCTTCATTACCTGCATTACTGTAAAGAGCCTACCTGACTCTGTCCCGAAATTTACTTGCAAAAGTTTTATTTATTTTGAAATTGTGATATGATATGAATTTTACGTGGTATTTCAAAATTAAAATGATTGCAAAATTGCTAAACAAATAAATTTAAAACTCCTTATGCAAACAAACATCACACCAAGTATCTGTATATTCTCAATGAATTTGAAATCAATACTATCATATGGTGAAATAAAACCGTGGTACTACCAACTGCCCATCGCTATCAGTTGTATGAGGTGAAGTAATAGACTTGCATCAAATAGAAGGAAACAAATCATCACAAGAGCTCGTCTCGAGACCAGATGTTACCCTATCCATGTCCTCTGAATCAAAGGGAGTAGTGTCAGAAACTAGCACACAATTCTCTAGCGAATCCGCTCCTACTAGCCCAGGACTCTCAACGACCTGCTCCATGTCATCTTTTATCATGCTAACAACTGGAGAACCTGATAGCACAAGACTCTCTCTGCAATCCTCCACTGAAGAACTCACCTCCACTGTGTCTACTGCATTTGTCTCAAGGATGGATGTGTTACCCAAATTTTTCACATGCGGGATATCGGAAAAAATTGCATAAAGAGACATCTTTTTAACATTACTGTTCAGCCAGTAAAGATGCATACATTTCCATCACATTCATATTACCATGTCTCATTTGTACTCTAAGTATTGATCAGTTTCACAATTTCAAATTCATAAATGATCATTACATTGTGCATTCAAAGTGAATGTAGTAAAAAATGTTCCTCTCATGAGGTTACATCTTGCATACTGAAACTTAGACGACATATGCAGAAAAGAAAGTAAGAGAGAAGCATGATGAAGTCTAGGGATCTATGTATTGCCTTTAAGAGGTCTTCTAGTCTCTGGAGTTGGTCATCTGCATCATCTGAATTCTTCATGTCCTGGTTGTCTTGGTCTTGTCTCTGTCTGTCCTCCATCCTAGGTCTTCTGTTGTTCCTGTTTCCTGCATCATCATCATGGAAAACTTGTTAGATCCAATTGGATCTAAGCAATACATAGTTCACTAAATGGGCACCATACATCAGTCAAACTCCCTGAACTGCATATTTACTGATGATATCAATGTAATAGAAAGGTATACATCTGCATTAACAGAATAATGACATCAAAAGGACATATCTTTATACAAATCTTTGCTGTATTTAAAAGATGTAGTGAGTGTCATGAGCCCGTGCTCGAACCTCATTTACATGTGCAAGTGTTCAACATGTGCAAGCAATAAGAACAAAACAAAGCTAGAGTGTATGACATCATTTGTGCATAAATATGACAGATTGTTTACAAGTATGTAGATATACATAAACATTAAGTGATGTATGCAAATGCAAAAGGTGGAAAAATGCAGTGCATAACAAGTTGCTACAGGGTGCATACATGATGTTACAGATTTTGACACTATGGATGCTGATATGCAGATGCCAGAAGAGTAAGAACAGTATTATCAAAGGTTGTTATGAGTTTACTTGACAAAGGAAAAGATGTCCAGATGCAGTACATATGCCAGAATAAAAAATGAATTGAAATGCTGTTATATATATATTCAGATAACAAATGCAGTGTTTATCATAATAAAGATCAAATGTTGTTACTATTATACATGTAATCAAATTATAGTGCTATCAAGTGTAGGTGATTTGCATGTGCAGTTTACAGTCCATGACAGTGCATATCAAGAGCAATAAAGAGTTATACAGATGCAAAACAGAGAAAATAGTATTGTCTTGGTGTGATTGAAATGACAGGGTTTTGTGTCCATCAAAACAATGTAAAATCTGAAGTGAGCATGAAGACAGCAATATCAACTCGAAGGATAAGATGCAAATAGTGGACATTCAGACAAATGAGCATTCAGCAGAGAATGACATTACACAACAGAGAGTAGTATGGTCCCAATAGAGAATGATCATGTATGCAAATGAAGAAAATGAAGCCAGATATTATACATGAAGACAACAAACAACATGATCTCCACACGGGACAAGGCATAAGACAAGAGGCTCAAGAAAACAGCAAGCATAGCCTCCACAGACAGTAAGCACAGTTTCAACAAAGTGTGGGTGTTCAAGCACAAGGAAAACCCAAGAAAGCGTCATGAAGAAGATAACAGTGGTGGACATATTTATTATCGACTTCAGAACAACATCATAAAACCCAACTTCCAAACCACCCACAAAGGCTTATCTAACAGTGGGGTTCGAGAAAAGGGTCATTATAATAGCAGCAGAGAAAAGTAATATTTAAAAAAAAAAAAAAAACCCATATCAAATGCAGAGTAAGAGCGGAGAACAGCTTATATGTGAGTTTACAAGTAGAGAAGTGACTATCGTAAGCCTGAGTTCCAATGAGGATGTGCATAGACAGTGCCATGATTTATGGCATGTAAAGAACATTCTGATTCCAGCATCAAGCCGTAGATCCCAGGTTGCAAGTCAACATGACAGCAAAACTCGAGATTTAAATGGAGATGCCTAGAACAGTGCCATATCTTATGGCATTAAACTCCGAGTTCTAAGAAATAACCGCGGTGAAGAGAGAAAAGCCCAAGCCCTCAAACTGTTGTCATTAATTCCAGTCTAAGAGTCGACTCCAGATACCCAAGAAAGGTAAAACCCCAGTGTATAAACCGATGTAACTCTCAGATTTGCCATGATGGAACTCTAGATTATCATTTGAAGAATAGCAGAGGTCAAAAACGAATGCATAACTACAGCAAGGCGGCGCCAGAGGCAGGAAGAACCCTAAGTTCTCTCCCAAACAACAAAGTGTGAGAAATGAAATGCAAAAAATGCCTATGTTGAAGTGGATAGTTTTTGGAAATCCATAGTACTATGGAGGAGTTAATGCCTTGTTAACTATAGTGCTTCGATAGTACCCTCAAGCTGCCACGACAAGCTTCCCAAATGTCACGATGGGTTGATATTTTGGCATCATTTTGGTCATATTGACCTTAATGGTAATAGTGTCGGGTTTTTGGTATACTTTAGTTATGTACTAGTAAGTTAGGGTTATACAAATGGAGTTAGGGTTTTTGCAATTGGCTTCGAATTTATACATATGGGTTAGATTTTAATGATTTTTGTAATGTATTTTGTAAAAAATTGGTAACATTATGTAAAAAGATGAAAATCTTTTAGACACCAACTTTGATTAGGGGATTTCATTTTCGAAATTTACCTTTAAAACTAGTTTTTAGGCATTAGTCATGCCTTAAATTTAGGGATTGAGCTAAAATTTTGGAGGGGCTTTAGGAGGCTAGATTGTAGGCATCACTTGGGCCTAAGAATCAGGGTGATCTATTTGTTTGGAGGGGAGTTTTGGAGGGTGATCTCATTTTCGAAATTAAGCCATGCGGGCTATATAGTTGATCCTTTGCATCATGTTTAGGTGTTCAGAATTAGGAGAAGGTTCTTTTAGTGAACTATTGGTTCCTATAGACCTTTTTTATGCATTTTGTATCCATTGAGTTGCAGATTTTGGAGAGAGGCATTATAGTGAACTTCTTGTTCCTAGATGTTTTGGAGACCATTTTGTAACCACATTTTCAGGTTTTTGAAGGAAATAAGAGCAGGCTTTCTGATTACATCAATTTCTGAGTATTGGATCCAATCCTATTCTTCTTTTCTGCATTAAGTGTTGCATATTTTATGTGATCTGGTAAAGTGAATTGTTTCTGATTCCTTTCCTATGTTATCAAAAATTAGGCTTTTTGCAGAATATGTAAGTTTGTTGGCAGTTTTTACTGTTTGTGGTATGAACCCTAATAGTGAATTCTAGTCAACCTTTATGTTGAGTAGAGAATGATAAATGCAACTCAGTGATTTTGTAGTTGGGGATGCTGGTTTGAAAAAAATCCTGATAGATGTAGAATAAGTTTTGGTGTATCACCTCATTTCCCATTTAGTTTTAGATCCTTCTTCCCTTTTCCCATTAAGTTATTAATCAGGAGGTGATATTCCATACCAAATAGGAACCGACCTAGAATCCGAAGACTCCTTCTCAATCATAGTCCACCCACAACTAGAGAAGGTTTCCATTGTTAGGATAGAATATCTGTAAATCCCCAATGCCTGAGTTGGGGTGGTAATTCTAAACCTCAACAAGATGTAACTCTGTCCCCAACACATCCATCACTGCCAACTGTGGAAGATGAATCACCACCAACCACCACTATATGTAACTTAACTGGATCTATGGCTGGTATAGACTAAATTCGCTCCAACTCCTTATTCACCTCTTTGAATTGCAACTGCGATTCCTCAAGAGCCAAATGGGTGCTCTCTAACACCCCAACAGTTGCCTGAAGCGCATGGGTGAGCTCAACTACCTCCTCTTTCCCTAACAACGCCTCATAACAGGTGCCCCCCCACTCAAGCAGGTGCTCCCTGTCAGCTACCAACTGTACACATGTCCACTAACGAGGTATCGCTACTGGTACCTCTACAAAAACCTCATCCAAAGAAGTGGAAGCCTTGGCTGTAACAAACTCCTGCCACTCATATGCTTCCCCATCCTCATCCGTGAGTCCCTGAAAAAATGGATCCTGGGACCCATCACCATCTGATGACAACCCTGAGTCAACTCTCAATGTCTGATATAAGAAACTAGACTCACTATAGCACACATCATCATCATACCCAACATTAGAGGTATACACAATGCTAGAATCGACATCGTCTAACTGAGACTCCTCTGCCATCTCTGGCTGCATACATGACTCAGTGTCGTCATGTGAATCATCAATATTGTGGCATGAACCTATGTCACCTGACTGATCTGTAACACTCCCATCATGAGTGTCATCACTGGATAGCTCCATGCTCACACCCTCTGTACAGGAAAAGACTTATGTCTCCTGCACTGACTCCACACTGTGATTGCTGTCATAAAAATCAGAGCTGTTAGAGCTCATATACTCTTCCCAGTCCTCAAAAATAGCAGCATCATCTAAGGTGTTAGAATCCATAATGGTATCTACAACATCCTCCACTCTCACACTATCTACAACATCCTCCACTCTCACACTATCCACGACATCAACGACCGGCTCACATAAAGGACTGTTGTCCTCAAAATCAGACCCTGTATCACTAGTACCACTACCAACTGATGTAAAGCTGCCATCAATGGTAGTATACATATCATCAGCCTTCTCCGTGTCACTAACACTGGTAGGCTCAAGATGCTGAAACTCAATACCACTATCTGCCAACAAGACAGGCACATCCACGTGTCTCTATAAAGAACCTCCACCCTCAGGTGTGCAAATAGGACTAGTGGCTGATCCATTGAGTACATGAACATCTCCAACATAATTAGCAGCTGCTGAAAAATCATCATGGAGATTGTTGGATGTCTCACTTGTAAAAATCTCATGTCTCTCCTCATATCTTCCCTGTGAAGACGACTTATTGAACAAAGAAACCAAGTAATTTGTTGCTTTATCGACAGTTGCCGGATCTGAAAGTTTTGTATTAAGTCTTTCCTGAGTTTGCCTCAGTTTCTCCATGTTTTTCATCATGGCATCTGTTTGTTGTCTGAGAATAAACATATTGTCCAACTGGTTTCCATGTCTTTTTGATTTCCCGTGTTTATCCATGACTGCAAGAATAACACGAGTGTTGATTACTCAAGTCAAACAATTAAGCTCAATGAATTCCCCCCCCCCAAACAGGATGGCAGGAAACTGGTTTGATTCCACTGTAAAGAGCCTGCTTGGCTCTGCCCCAAAATTTACTTGCAAAAGTTTTATTTATTTTGAAATTTTGATATGATATGAATTTTACTTGGTATTTCAAAATTAAAATGACTGCAAATTGCTAAACAAATAAATTTAAAACTCCTTATGCAAACAAACATAACACCAAGTATCTGTATATTCTCAATGAATTTGAAATCAATACCATCATATGCTATTATAAATTGATACCATAGCCAATACAATCAAATTGATTATTAAATAACCTTGTATTTCTTTCCATTGGCTTCAATTCTGGCCGCAAGCAATAGGGAAGATGGCTGATTCTTTGTTTCCAGAGCTACAATACTGGCCGCAACTCATAGAAGAGATGGCCGTTACTATGAAAGATGCCCAACGTCCAACAATGCATCAAAACAATCAGCAAGAATAAAAATGTCCACTATAGCAGCACTAATCCTCCTCCAATGGCGTCAAACATTCCTTCAAACCCTCTTCTTTTTGAACACACACTCAACTGATAACATTCAGCCGCTGAATGATACAATTCACTAGCCAATTTGCTGATTCAAAGTATCAAGAAATCGTGCAAGAACTCACATTCTCTGCAATTCTTTTCTCTTCAAACCCCTGTCTCCAAGAAATCCCAAGAAATGTCATAACATGAATGAATAATGAATGGTTTGAATTTCTCCTTTCCAAGCATTTATAATTTCTCCACACAAATCGAACTTCCAACTTCTCCTTCACACTTTGCATAACTTAAATGATTTTGCTTTTAAAACATTGGAAACTTGCATATCTCTTTGAAATACAATACTTCATTATGTTTCCCCTCATTAAAGACAAAGCATTAAATATAAAGTCGTTATGATTAATTAATGACTTGACTTTATAAAATAAAGCTCATAAAATAATTAATTAAGCGAACTTAATTAATTATGATCTCCACAACAATAACTTCCCAAGTCAGTACAAATGCTCTGCCAAGCCTATCACCAGGACACCATGCCCCAAATAGACACTGCCAAAAATAGACTTACTATAAATAGTAAGTCCCTCAAACTGGACGCTCTGTAAATGTTTCCCAACTCCAACTGATACCAATGCATAGGCGCCCTTACTAAAAGTAGAAACCATGACTATCCCAAAATAAACACTTACTATAAATAGTAAGTCTGTCAATCTGACTCAAACGAAGAGAAATTCTGGCATCATAGACCTCCAGAGTGGAAACTAATTACTGGCTCTGCCACACGACACCCTCTATCATCCTGACTAGCCTACGAGGGTCCAAATATAGGCAAATCCCTCAAACTCCCATGCGCCTAAAAATGGAGATATTACAATTACCTCCAAATCTCTCACCCATAGTTCCAAACTGAATTTCCTGTTCTTGTTCACCTGGTGGAGTAGTTCTACCCCTGCGTGTGTAATGTAATCCTAGAAATGAACCTTTGTGGCTGCATGAATGAACCCAGTTCCTTGTAGGATGGTAGGAAACCGCTCTGATACCACTGTAAGAGCCCCTGCTGGACTCTTGCTAACTTGATGACTGATTTCTGTATTTTTTTGAAAGTTTTTGAGTTTTTATTTTGGAGATTTCAGAAATATATGTTTTTTTTAAATTTTTTTTCAATAATTGGGATCAATAACAAAATGCAAAAGAAAGCTGAAGTTTAAGCTCATAGGAAAACCCACACTTGTACTTTGAATTTTATTTGCATCTCTTAACAACTACTCACATTTATATTCATTAGTCCTATTAGACTAATGAAGGAGATAAAACCTGGCATAAAAGAATTATCGCTGACTAACGATTGATTTGCAAGCACCTCCTATAAATAGTGACACCTTCCATGTGACATCAAAAAGTTGTATCAAATTATGGATGAGTCTTTTCACCTTCGAGCTCCTTGTAGAGAAAACTGAGCACAAAATCGAGGCCCACAGGTTGCCATGACACATTGTAATACTACCCATGCACTTACTGTGTATTCTCTTTCTCCCACGCCGAAACACTAGCAACATATGATGTGAGGAGATCTTCCCTCAAACCCTCATGCATTGAGAATGCTTTTTCAAATGCAAACGATTTAAACCCAAGCAACACAAATCCTTGGTAAATGGATAGCCATTCCTAAGTGCAAATCATGGCCAAGAATTCCCAATTTTTGCGCTATGAATTTCTGAGTCGTAAACCCTCCAACCGCCGAAACCACAGGTTGCAAAGATAAATTGTCAAGAAAGATGGTTTGAATTCCCCTAAAATGAAGCTTTTAAACAATTCCTCACCCATGCGAATTGCTTCTGGTTTACACTTCTCATTAATGAAATACATTGGCGTTAAGAACATAAGCCATTCAGAATTTGAAATATTATAAAATAATATCCCTCCAACAACACATAGTTGGCGCCAAGTATAAAGTCTTTAATGAAGTATAAAATGACTTATCATTAATACTAAGTTGGCTTAACTTATATAATAAAATCTTCTGAACTTTATAATTAATTAAGTTAGACTTAATTAATTATATTCAACCCATTAATCAAAACACCCTCGAAATACCAAGTCAACACAAGAACTAATACCAAGTCTGACACAAAATTGACCAACCAAAAGTTGAATCCAACTCAACTCGACTTACTATAAATAGTAAGTTCTCAACTAGAGACCCCCAAATCAATCTATTAGCCCATGAGGGTCGCAGTGATGGGCTAACAATGTCGCGCCCTTGACACCTGCTAAAAAGGGGACATCACATATTTTATCTAAGTCTCCTCTTCCTCCCCCCTATCTATCTCTCTCCCTCCCCTCTCTCTCTCTCTATCTCTCTCTCTCTCTCTGACTCTCACTCTCCCACTATTTATTTGTCTCCCTCTTCCTATCTTGCTCTATATTTATCAATATTGATATCTTCCTCCATCCTCCTTTATCTCTACACATGTTTGCTTCTCTCTATCCATCCATATTTCTCCCTACGTTTGTCCTTTCCCTATCCTATACCTCTATACCTCTATATCTATATTTCTTGGCCTCTACCTCTAACTCTCAATATTTATTCTTTCATCTCTCCCTTTATCTCTATCTCATTATTTCTCAATCTCTCTCTACCCCTATATCTCCCCCTCTCCTCTCCTCTCTCAATATATCACTTCTTAAATATGTACCTCTTCAATCTCTATATGTCCCCCAAACATCTCTCTTTATCCCTTCCACCCCTTCTCTTTATACCCCTCTCTTCCTTGATCTCCATCCCTATTTCTATCCTTCCCCACATCTCTATATTCTTACCCTCGCTCTCACTCTTCCCCCTCTATCTCTTTCTCTTTATATCTCTTTCCCCCTCTCTCTTTATCTTCCTCTCTCCCTATTGCAAACATAATATAAGTCTGTTGGTAAGAGGTGTTGTTTCAATTATGTTAGGATCGATGTGAGTAGTTGCATAGTTAATTTGGAGCCATCACTTCTCTATTGAGACTTTTTTTGCACAAACATCACTACTTGCTTAATAACCTACCAATTGACATCATGTAGTGCACAAATGTATGCAAAAAGAGAACAATTTTTTTCTCTAATTGACCTTTCACACCTCTTTGGCGTAACCATTGCACACCAAAGTGCAATTGCTAGTAAATAATACCCAATATAAACTAATAACCAAACGACTAAATGGAGAGTCACAATAGTTTCACCCTATGTGAGTATATAGGAAAGGCAAATGACAAGCAATTATCTTACAACATCGAGTAATAGAACCATAAAGACAAATAGAAATCCATATCAACATCCAGTCAATTGCCGATTTGAGCTCTGCAGCCATATCCCACAAGGGTCCCCAAAGAGATGAACCTCGTGATCATCGTAAACCAGGACAAATGGGTGACCAATATCACCGACACACTGAAATTCCCCTGCACACCCAATCAAACTGTCCTCAGTGTGTAGACCATCTGCAAAACAGTGATGAATACCCCCACAAACATATGCACATGAATCTGGAACTGTATATCCGCTCACTCCGTAACCACCACAGTCAAACCAATCCCTATACTACAACTCACTTCCCATTGACTTGAAACTCCAAGCATCCGGAGATAGTGAAAATCCATCCCATAAAAGATGGTACGGTGCCACACCTAACCCACATTGGTACGGCGCCAAATCCAGGAACTGAGGGTCAAAAAAAAGTGACGAGCACTCATCACTATAAGCTGTCGGTAATACGCTCTTATCTTTATCAGCGGCTCATCACTGTCAACCTGAAAACCCGAAGAGGGCTCAAACCTCTGAGTCTGCCGAGTTGTTTGAGTAGCAATACTGTCAAGTCTCGCAGCATACCTAACAGGATGCTCTCTGTCATGGAACATCTGAATGTACTCAGACTTAAGTGTTGATAAAGCCCTCAATATGTACCTCAAGTCACTCAAACGATTACCAACCCCAATACCATACTGCCTCTCCTCAAACTTCACTCGCCAGATGAGGTACTCTACATACCTATAAGTACAGTCATAGCAAGATAGAGTGGAGTCAACCCGCTCACCAGTGACTCAACTGATCTCTCCATTGCTGTGAAGTTGTACTAGGCTGGTCACTCATAACTCGATGAAATGAGTCAAAGAAATCAACTCTATGCTTGAACTGGATGGTGCCTCTACCAAACCTGTGAAGATGACATGGTGTCACTGACTGCAACCTGACAACTCTTTGAAGTCTCTGCCACTGCCATCTCAGAACTCCCAATGATCTTCTCTGCATCATCAAGCTCAGAACTAGCTACCAGAGGATCTGATACTTCAGGAGTCACTTCGTCATCCTCCACAGATGCTCTCATCTCATCAGTAACTGCAAGGCTCAAATCACGAGTGGATGTGACTTCATCCCCATCACATCCACTGTCCCCAACCGTGGATATCATCATATCAGTAGTCACCACTGTGTATCTGTACTGGATCGGGTACTAGTGTAGACTTGAGTCTCTCTAACTCCACGATCACCTCTTCTAAACATCCCTGTGACTCCTGGAGAGCCAATTGAGTGCCCTCTAAAGCCTTAGAAGTCGCTGTGAGCTCTTGAGCATGCTCACTCACCTCCTCTTTGTCCATCAGTGCCTCATATGCCGTACTCCCCTAGTCAACTAGGTGATCTTGTTCGGCTACCAGCTGTAAATAGCTCTGTTTCAAAATCCTGACAGTCTCCCGCAAGGAATGAATCTCTATCACGGAAAGGTAACCACCGCCATGCCCAACTGCCATAGGAGCACCCCAAATGTGTACTGTAAACAACTGACGAGTGACATCGAAATGCTCGAGAGTAGAAGTAATGTCTCTCTCGCTGACTCTCAACTGGCTAGTCACATGATGACTCTGCACAACGAGCCTCCTATGTACAATCTCAACTGTACTGTCCACACTATGGAAGGAAGTTGTATCCAAAAAACTCCCCTCAAGATCACTGTATCTCTGTGTACTGTCATCCGAGCACACATCTACAAACAGAGTACTGACATTAGACTCATCCTCATCTACCCCCGAGGAAGCTGCTGTTGAATCTGACTCATCACAATCCTCAACTACCTCGTCCTCTGTAACCACATGACAATCCAGATCTTGGGACCCCTCACTCACAAACAACTTAGAGTCCTCACCTAGGGTCTGATAAATCAAGCATGACTCGCTGCAGTAGAGTTATCCTCATGAGTCACCGAAGAAGTAACCTCATCACCTGAACTCGACTCAACTGTCAAAAACTCCTTGGCTGACTCACACAATAATCCAACCAGCTCGTCACTATCCACAGTACCATAGTCATGCTGGCATGAATCCACATCCACTTGCTAATCCTCAACACTGGTGTCAACACTCACGGAATTCATGCACACCTCCTCACTACAGGAGCATACTGGAGACTCCTGTGTTACCTCCTCACCAAGACTGCTGTCCAAATCCAAACCATCTGAACCCATCTCCTCTAAGTAGTCCTCGAAAGTAACATCATCATCCTCTGGCAACCCAGAGTCCACAGTAGTATCTAAGTCCTCCACAACACCCATGCAATCATTAACTCTAGTATGCTCCACCACATGACTGCTATCCTGCCACTCCAACCTAGAGTCATTGTCAACCACCTCTCGACTACTAATTGGAGAAAGGCTACCATCTAAAGAAGTCAACATATCCTCTGCCAACTCCCGATCTTCAACCGTGGTCTCAACCAAGTGCTGTGTCTCAGCACCCCTGTCAACTAATGTATATGTCAAGTGCACATCTGCTGAAATATGAGAAGTACTCCCTACATCCTGGATGCAAGGTGTATCAAGCGATGCAACACTGACCTCAGGAACATCACTGATAGGCTCAGCTGCCACTGCAAACTCATCACGCAGATCTCTCCTAACCTCTCAAGTAACAATCTCCTGTGTTACATCCTACAATCTACGTGAAGATGATCTTCCCAAAAATGAAACCATAAATTTAGCTGCCTTATCTACAGTAGCTGGATCAGCCAACCTGTCATTCAGCCTATCATGAATATTCCGACTACGCTCCAACTGTTTAATCAAGGCATCTGTCTGACTTTTAAATTTAGTCAAGCTGTCTAATGGTTTCACCTGTCTTACAAGATTTCCTGTACCTGTTCATATCTAAAAGATTAGGAGTGCTGATCACTCAAATAATTTTTTTCCCAACCCCCAACAGGATGGCAGGGAACAACTTTGATACCACTGTAAGAACCCTTATGAGTTTTAACCTTGACAAACACTAAATTGCTTCAATTATGGATGTTTGACAGTTCGTCGAACAATTGGCATGCAATGTCTAAGTTCTGATTTTTGAGTGTATATGGTTTGCTTTGTTTGTATGTAAATGATTTTTGCAATTCCAACATATACAAATGCATAAGCATTCAAATTGCCTTGTTAGCTATGCACAAATATCTCATTTTATTTCATTCCAAAAATGAATTACATTCATTGACCATGTAATATAATAGGGAGAAAATTTATTGCAATGAGAAAACCTGGAATCTGATCGCTTGTATTATTGAGCACCATATATTAGACGCTGCTATTTTGGAAACAATTATTCTTTGACGCCAAGCTGTGAATTGCAAAGTTGAAGCATTAAACTGTCAAAACGTGCCCTCAATGCATCAACCGCTGCCCCTAATTACCAAACACAGCTTCTATGTCCTTAACCGCTGCCTGTAAATGAAGAGAGGCTGCCTAAACTCCAAACGCTGGCCTCTAATGGCAGCAATCTGCAATAAATATCATTCCCCAACACACTGTAAATTGATACCGATCTGCAACATTGGATTTTCCCCACTATTTGGACACCAATTAAGCACACTCTTAATCTCTGGATGAGATTAACGTTGGCACAATTCACTGGCAGAGATAAACCAATTCAAAGTGCAAAATACTTAGAAGAATTCCCAATTTTTCCAGCTTCCAATTGCTCAAACCCTAGGTTCAGCCCAACCACCAAATTCATCCAAAGCAAAAAAAATAGAAGATATCATTAATGAATTGCTTTTGCCCAAAGCATTGCTTTTACAATAAAAGATATCTTCTCTCACACACTTTTCACTTACATAAAGACTATGCTTTATGTGCACATTTGAAATATAATAAACTATTATATTTCTTTCCACTTTAATGATGAAAAAAAAGACCCTTTCATTAAAATAACAATAGTCTAACACATAGGGTCCCTGATTTATGAGCTCAAGATTTAAAACTTCTCAACTGGGTTCCAACGAGCTATAACACTAAGATGCCCAAAATACAATCCCAATAGAAATAGCAACCTAAGCCGATTTAATTAAATAATAATCATAATTCACCTGTCTTGCGAAAACGACTAAGGAAGCATCAGAATCAAAATCTGACCGCACAGGAGTGATCCTGATGATGAAAGATGATGAATGAACCTGACGGAGTGGCTTACTAAAATTAGACGCTCCGTCCAATAATCTTGGAGTCCAAACCAGAAGGTGGAAATAAAATCTGAAAGCATCATATAACTCCTCTAAATCATTCGAGCTTAGTGGAACCATTTGTTGATTTACTATAAATAGTGCCCCTCAAAACAGGGCCAAAACCCACAATAGGGTCCTCTAATCACTAGTATTAGCCTACAAGGACCCAATGACAGACTAAATCCACTAACTCCAATGCTTGCTCAAAATGGGGACATTACAGTGGTCCTTAATGGGTTATCCTATTTTCCGGGATCTTACTTCTTTAGTTGTAGGCCTCACGGTGGTGGTGCTAGCGTGCTAGATTACGCTCTCTCCATACATTCCTTCATCCCTTCCATTAGCCATTTCTCCACACCTCCCTCCCCCTTGCTGAGCATGCTCTGTTTCACCTCTTCATTCCCTACACCCCCTGC
>MU226003.1:1647567-1669511 GCA_018584345.1 Thuja plicata | reverse complement strand
GCCCGATCCAGGAACACATGCCCTATGAAAAATGGTACTATGAAGATTGTAAGGTCTCTCACCAAACCCTGCGGTCGGCTTTCATGCTCCACCACCCTTCTTACACCTGCCTGAAGGCCTCCTACCACCATCTCCTCCGTCATAAGAAACGCCTTTTCATTTCCTAGCCTAGACGTATCCTTCAGGCTTCCCTCCACTGCTTCCCCAAGTCCTTTTGGTGTACCCTTTTCCCCTGTCACACCCACCTCGCCTCCAAGCTCATCCACAGCTTACTGTTCTCCCATACATTTGTGCTCTATGTTATCCCGGGTTAGCACTCCATCTAGGTCACTCCCCCTCCTCATTGTCACCTCTTCACATACACCACCATCAGAGAGTCTGTTAGAACCTTGAGTTCTAGCAGGGCGGCAGATGAAGAGGGCTTGCAAGCCGAGTTCTTCAAACTCAACCTCACGGTTCTTGGGTCCTACTTGGCCGATCTCTTCAACCATGTTGTTAGCATGGGTTTCCCTCCTTTGTCACATAACATTATTCATCCGATCCACAAGGCGGGCCTTGCGTCAGACCCCAATATTTATAGGACCATCATTGTCGGGCACACCTTCTCCAAGATGTATGCCATGGTTCTCCATATTCTTCTCTCAAGGGAGTTGGATTGCCATCACATCCGGGCCAAGGGGCAAGCCGGTTTCAGACTTGACTATCAGACTATGTGTCATATACTGACTCTTCAAGGCATTATCGAGGAGGCAGGCCTTCACTCCTCAAAAATGTACTACTGCTTTGTGGATTTCTGTAAAGCCTTTGATTTGGTCTCGAGGACTGCCCTTTTTTAGAGACTTCGGGATATTGATATCTTAGTGACTCTTCTTGCAACTATCATGAGACTATGAGATAGTTTTGGGTCGTCTCAAGACCCCCTCGGTGTTCTCGAACTTCATCATGAGCATTATTGGGGTTAAGTAGGGCTGCCCCCTATCGCTTACTCTCTTTGATATCTACCTTGACGAGCTTTAAAGTTTTCTTCAGGATCATACTCTTCTGGGGGACGGTTGCCTCCTTCACCAGGTTCTGATCTCTATTTTACTCTCTAGGGATGATGTTCTTTTGGCCTTCTCCTCAGAGAGTTTGCAGAGACAACTAGATAGTCTTGTGTACTTTTGCGATTTACGACACTTACGGTTAATTTGGGCAAGACCAAGGTAATGGTCTTCAATGCTCTTAAGACTTCTCACCTCTATTTCTTCTTCAGAGGCCTGGAGGTGGAGATTTCTTCTGCATACACATATCTAGGGGTCAAGTTCTTCGGCCCTCGCTTTACTATGAGACTCGCTCTTCAGGCACAAATAAATAACGTGTATGGTTCATTAGCCCTTCTCGAGTGTCAGTGTTTTAGGCACCATTTCCAGGACATTTTGTCCAAGATGATACTTATGGATACACTTATCAGACCTACTGTTCTCTGTGGTTTAGTTGTGTGGAGCCCTTCATTGCTAGATTATGATTGGGCTTCTGCTGATCAAGTTCAAATTCTTCTCCTCCAGCACATCTTCCGGTGCAAGCAATCTATCCCGCACAATATTATTCTTGCTGAGTTTGGGGCTTGTCCCTTCAGGTTTGAGGCCATCTTCGATCTGGTCTAGTACCTTCACTGCCTTCGGGGCTTTGCCGATTCGAGTGATGAGCATCATAGATATCCCTACCTTTCCTACTCCTCTTTGGAGTCCATTGCTACTTGTGTTGTATATTCTGGTAGGGCTCGTGGTTGGTTTGCCGAGGCTTCAACCCTTCTTGGGTCCAGTGGGATTGAGATAGATCTCCTCCCTCCCTTCCAGTATTCTCTTGATGCCCCTCCCCATCTTCTTCCTCCCCGGTAGGAGCTGATTAGGCACATCAGAGATGACATATACAGCCAGTTTATTCACACCATTTGGGTCAACCCCCATAGGGGCCTTCGACCTAATATGGCCCCTTCCTACTTATCCCACCATTGGTCACATTCCCTCTGGATCCCTCTTGGTTGTTTCAAAGCTGGTTCACATCAGCTCCGGTGTGAGACTGACCACCATATTGACAGAGTACTCAGGGTGTGTCAGTTTTGCAGCATCGGAGAGATGGAGTCAAAGGAGCACTTCATAATTCGCTGACCTATATACTACGAGATTAGAGGGAGGTTCTATTGCCTCTTCAGGGGGGCGAGGTCGCTCCCCACCTTCAGATTCACGGCCTAGAGGTGCCTTGCACTTTATCTCCAGGAGGCCACTAGGATCAAGAATCACACACTCCAGATCGAGCATCTTGAGATGCCCCTACCTTGTCAGTTCACCACTTCCTTCTTTTCAAGGCCTCACACAACACACGATACCAAGCGTCAGCTTGGCTCCGTCCCTTGCTCTAGATTTGTGAAGCCCAGGATAGGCTCCTATCAGTAGCGACCTTCCTCTTCTAGGATCACTCCAAAGCAGGGCAAAGTTCCGGCTGGTCCTATTGCTTACCCCTTTGTCTTGCAATTCTTCACAATTGTTCAGAACCCTTAGTGGTGTTCTGGAGGGGCTTTTCCTTTCAGATCCCTCTAGTTGTTTTGGTTTTTGTTTCGGTTGTTGTTGCTTCTTTCTTGGGGCACTGTTTGGTGTCCCTTTTGCGGGCTGGATTTTCTTGTTGTTCTTGGCAGGTCCTAATTTGGCCCTTTGGGGTTTCTTGTTGGACATTAACAAATTTATCTTTATCTTTATCTTACCTAAGAATCTTTGAGAACACACCAGAAGCTGGAATTCACTTGAGATAGTGTCATAGGAGTCCTTAAGACTAATTGAGCTCACTGCCAACAACAAGCATACCTGTAGAAATAATCTGCATGCTCCAAAAACCTTGGAGTTCCCCTCATCAAACACCAAGTTGTTTCAGTCAAAATAGGAGCTAGACAAAAGCTTGCAAATCAGAATAGCTATAAATGGGGACATTACAGTCCTACCTAAATCAAACAATAGAGTATGAATAAATAAGGGAAACAAACCTCAAGTCTGTGGCGCTCCTGAAGTAGAAAGTCAGCAGCATGAAGATTAGTAGATGTAGGTTACACCCTTGAGTATAATAGATTCCAATGGTAATCCTTAAAATTCAATAGCCAATGCACCATGTAAACTTTATCTAGTAAAAACACAAACAACTCAACATTAGGATATTTAGGCACGATATCAATATACAAATCCAGGAGGCTTTGCCAAGATGAAAACAAGTGTTCTGGGAATCAGAATAAATATTAGATTGAATACTAAGTTTGGAACTTTCAAGGCTGGCCATTTTTAGGCCTGCAATTAGGAACATTTTTCATTTAAAAAATCTATATGGATGCCAGTGACACAAAAAATTTCAGCTTTTTCTTTTTTATCTGTTATTACTCCCTTTTTCCCAGCAGGGCATAAATTGACTTCTTCATCAACAGATTTAAATTTGCAATGACCTGTATTAGATGGTTCTAGTCTTTCTTATCTTTATTAGTTCTCCAAGCCTTAATTGTTTATGGAAATTTGGAAATCAGCAAGAAAAGAGTAAAGTAAATATTATCATTTCTTTTGAAATAAGTAATTATATAAAATAATATGTTGAACAGGACGAAAATAAAATTTCAGTTTAGTCTGTAAGTTCATGTAAGCAAATATAAAGCTTAGTTTTAGTAGTCTTTTGATTATATACATTTGTGTATAAGAAAATATGAAGTGAACTATTTTGGTAAATCTGAAGAAATGAAATCTTTCAAAAATGCCAAAATCATGAAATCTTGAAGTATTCCCTCTATGGCTCCTGTTCAAATAAATATGTGTGTGATCGCTTATGATTTTTGATTCCATAGTGGTAATGGGTGTCTTAAAAACATAAAAGCCTCACGTAAGACACTGATGAAAGTGGTTTTGATATCTTTACAGGCAGTTGAAATTGAGAAACTGAAACAAGAGAAGGTTCAACTTATTGAAGAAAAGGGTGGGCTAGAAATACAATGCCAAAAATTGGCTGAAGAAGCATCATATGCAAAGGAATTGGCATCTGCTGCTGCTGTGGAGCTTAAGAGCTTGGCAGAAGATTTCACTCAACTTTCCTTCCAGAATACAAAGCTTACAAAAGAACTAAAAACAAGGCAAGAAATGGAATTTTATAGAGGATCAAGCAAGCCAGCTATAGGTAATGGGCATTTTGAATATTACGAAAATAAGATTGAGCAGGTGAAGTCCATACAAAAGAAAAGATTAGTTGGAGGAAATGAATTTCTAAATGACAGCATCGATGATATAGAATCATGGAATCTTGATTCAGAAGACATCAAGATGGAGTTGTATATAAGGAAAGAGAGAGAAGCTGCTCTAGAAGCCATTTTATCAGAGAAAGAACAGGCAGAAGTAGAAATGCAGAAAACAATTGATGACATGAGAAAGAAGGAGGTAGATTTGGAGAATGATTTGGCAGGGATGTGGGTTCTTGTTGCAAACTTAAAGATCGAAAATGAAGCTCATAAAAATGTCAAACATGGGACACAAAATATGAATAATGATGAGAGCTTTGAATCTGAAGGAGATAAAACAGAAAACAAAGAAAATAAAAAGGACAAGGAAACTATGAAAGAACTTGCTGCTTGTCTTGAAGGTGAAAAGAGACAAGGCAGGTTGGATAAGCATATAGCTATGTTGAAGGTAATACTCTTAAATTTTCATCATTAGTAGAACTTGTTTTAAACTATTATTAGAACCAATGCCACAATTGTTACCAGATCACGTGCACACTTTTCATGTTAGCAACACAAACAATTAATGAGTTTGTAATTGTCTAACCTAATCCCAGATTTCATGCTAATTTGTTCACCACATATAGCATTTGAAGTTTGAACATATGGTTTACTTATAAAGAGATTATAGAATGTATTAATTAATTTGTAGTTATATGATAATTATCATTCTTGCATATATCTTCTCCAAGCATTGGCACAGATTGATAAGCTGATAACATGATAAAAACAAAATACAAACTATCCTTACATTTTGTATGAGATGAATGTTGAACAGTGTACTTTTATTGCAGAGTGAAGATCTGGAAGGATTAGAACTTTCAGCTATTCATGACCTTCATGCTGATACATTGACCAATCTATGCGAGCCAAAGGTCTCTCTCTCTCTCTCTCACATACACACACACACACACTCTATTGAATAAAAGGAAGTGGAGAAACCTATCATGCATACTAAGGTTAAAACAGTGTTGATTTTTTGGCTTACAGGTAGATAGCATGCATCTCTTTGACTCATGATTACCCCTTGTGGAAACAAGGAAACTCTTTTCATTTTACATAAACTGGACCTGCTCAATCCATTTATACCATGATCTTGAGATAAATAGTAGTGTTATTAAAGTAATTTTGTGTTTAACCTTGTCTTTTTTCCTCATATAAAGAATGGCTCCATTTAAATATTTCTATGTATTTGCTTTCCACATATTGTTCTGTACTTTTTTGAGACAACTAGAAAAACAGTTTCTTTTGTTTCTGATCAAAATCATCTCATGTCAATTCAGAATTAAAAATGTCTTTTAGAAACACATTTTTCAGTTATATGCTTTCCCACTATTAATTCTACTAGTTCAGGTATTTTCAACTCAAGACACTAACAATGATCATTTCCCTCTTCCATCTCATCATCAAACCTAGATTCTTGGATGGCACTCTGGTTAAATATTTCAGTTTCTCTTTTCTGTGATAGCACCATTAGAGGGAAGAAAGAAATAACTTGTATTGATATCGGCAAATTCCCAAATGGAATTCAATGTGACTTGAAAAGTGCATCTAGTTACAAGACCGAAGTGCTAGGGTATCAGATTATGAAAAATGAATAAACACCGAGTACTCAATAAATGTAAACATACAATGATGGTAAACTTAAAGTAGCGATAGGAACTAAGTACAAGCAACAAGAACCTGGTTAGGGGAGGGATCCTCAATTAAGTGTGAAGTTGATGAAGGTGAAGCACAGGAGACAGGGATAAGTGACCAGCAAATGCACATGTTTCAAGAAAGGCTCAGGTGAAAGGAATCAGAGAATAAGTTTAATATAGCTAGGATCAGTATGACATAACCTCTCAAGCAATGTATCATAAATATTTAATAGATCAAGATAAATCTTCCCGAACTCATTCCACAAAGAAAATGTACACCATTAGGTGCACAAATGAGCCTAGATTTAGTCAAGGAGATGACTAATTTGAGTTAGAACATACCTAAATAGGAATAGATCAAAAATCCCCCCGATGGTTTCTCTCTAAATCAACTTGGAAATAGCTTTTGTTGTAAATCTTATCTTACCTAAAAAGATAAGATACTATGTTTTCATGGGTGATGTTCTAAGATTTTAACTTTTTTGGTCAGATTTCTATATTTACCAACCTAGGAATGGATTCCAAAGAGCATCTTTACAAACTCCTTTTTCAAATTAAATAATACATTATGTGCAAAAGACCCCCTTGTGCCTAGGCATGAACCTATAGGCATAACTTAAAACTCTTTAAATAATTATACTTTAGTTGCCTCTTTAATATTGCCTCCTTAGGGCAACTTGAGTTATAATCATTTAATTAATTAAGTCACCCAAGCTGCAGAAAGCATCAAAATGAGACAAGTATGAAATTCTAATCATACTATATGTCACTAATTTCTTAGGATGATAAACTGAAGAAACTTGATGATTGTCTAAAAATAACATGCTTCTTCAAGGAGTTTGGAGAGCTCCTAAAAGGCTAGAATTGGATTTGGAAAGCACCACGAGGCTCAACAAGATCATCTGAACTCACTGCCATAAACAATACCATTACTTGACTAACCCTTTTCTCTCCAAAAACTTTGGAGTTCTCCTTTGTTCACCTATTACCCTACAGGAAAACTCGTAAAGTATCTCGTAAAGTATAGTAATACTTTAGAAACCAAATATGCTTGCAAAGGGAACATTACAATATCCAAATTTTTTTTTTAAGTAGGGTGGTTTTTTACAATGCAGCTATGTATGATGTATGCACATAAATAGGGATAAGGAGATGAGCATGCATAGATTGTATTAAGGTACATATTGTATTTCAAGACACATGTGGCTTGTGGTTCAAGATAAGCAAGATTGTGTTGTAATTGATCAATGCTAGGGGATAGGTGCATCTATAGTTCTAATTCTATACACATTGCTATGCATTGTAAGTTATTGAGCTATACGCTATGACCTATGTTCTATGCAAATACAAGTCAATTGTATGCGCTTTTCATATTAATTGTTGGTCTCCATGTGAGTAGTTAATTTCAGCCATTATAGTCAATGCTCAATGTCTATTGGTATGTTCGATAATATTTATTATCCGACAATGTATTAATTGTTTGTATTAAGTTGTTTGTCATTCCCGAGTAGTTGTAAGCATCACTTGGTTGACGGTTGTGTTCCTCTTGGCAACCCTTGGGTTCTTCAAATATATTGTATCATCAAGGAAGAGAGTATGAGGTAGTCGAATTAACTGTAATCCTTTGCCAACCATCTCTTGTCTTCTTTGTAATATTTTCATGAGCAATTAAAGACATTTTACTCTTGTATCTGGCATGCAATATCATCTTTATTATTACTTCATACATTTAATTTATCAATTATAGCAATAAACATTTGGTGTTGTTGCCTTAAACGAAATTGGGTCAAATTTGAGTGATTAATGCCCTTAGATCCAAATAAAGGCAAAAAGAGGCCATAGGGTGGTTAAGGCCAATAGATAAGAAGATCTTTATGGATTGCAGAGCAAAGAGAATGGAGAAGATTATACAAACATTTGAAGAAAATCCAGTTGGAAAATTCCCAAGTCAGAGCCCTTTCCGAGAACAAATTTAAAGTAGAAGTGTCAACAGGAGTTGTAGTTGAGAGGAAAGGAAACTATCGGGTGAGGGATGCTGTTGTTAATTTCCTTTTAGTGAAATCAATGATCAACCCCACAAATTTTCTATCAAAAGCATTGTTATATACTCTAAGTTTTCCTTATTAACATTAAAAGTTTATTTTTGTAAACGTTTTTGTAAATAAACAAATTCATTGGTTTTCATTAATATTTGTGTCTTTTTGTCTTCTAAGGGTTAATTTTGGTTTCTGTTTTAATTTATTTTCTTTTAATTTTTGTAGTTTTTTATTTAAGTTGTTTTAATTTTTCTAAGGCATGTTGGGATTTTTAAGCTACATTACATGTTTAGTTACTTGTAATATAATTGTGCAATACATTATTTAAAACCCGAAATATACCATTACATATTGCCATTAGCTTTAAAAATTCCAAAATGCCTAAGTTGGGGATATTGCATTTTATTTTCATGTAATTATATGTGTAATACTATTTTGAAATGTCGACTTATATAAGTGAATGGGCTTTGAGTCCAATATTACATGTTAAATATGTAATATGAAATGCAAAATACATGAAAACTCCCAATGGATGTATTAAGTCAGACCTTTTGAGTGACTTGGCCTTTATGTTTGTGTGAGATATCATATGTTAAGCAGACCAAAAGTCCTGACTACTTAAGGTTATTGGGTCTTTTGATTGACATTGTATTTTATTTGTAATGAAATGCACTATACAAATCATGTTAAAATATCCGCACTGCTTTAAGTTATCGGGAGTATGGAGTAGTGTTACATATTTCATTACATTTAATATGTGAAATGCAAAGCTAATTTGAGATCGCTGAGCATGGAGAACGTCAAGCTTTGACCAATGAAAGTCCCAGTTAAGAAACCTGTCGAGCCCTTATACTATATCAGTGGTTCGCATTCATTTTGAGATTCATTGTATACGTTTTTCCTATGAAAGTTGGTGTCTCTGAGCTTCCTCTCAAGCACTAGTCATGGCCTTTTTGATCTGAGTCTTCCAGTGCACGTCAAATCAGATTACTTAACTGCATAGTCTTTCCTCCATTGATTCTTGGAGTTTTTACCAAGTATGTTGTTGTTTTTTCCTTTTGCCTTGTTTTTGTTTAAGTTTTTGTGTTTCTTAAGTCTTGGGCATGTGAATATGTATTTGGGTGAATTTTTCCACCTGAGTCAAAAATTCACTAAGCTTTTTAGAGCACACAATATATATTTTCATAGTCTACTTAGGGTTTTGTTTAAAGGTGAATCATTTGTGTGAATGTTTTCTATTTTCTTCATTTTTCGTTTTTGAATGGTGGCTTACTGGTTTTGTGCGTTGACTTTGGCTGTTTTGTTTCATGTATTTGTTTTTGTTAGATTGTACTCATTTTGCCTTGACGTTGAAGTCAAAATCTCTGATAAATTCCTGGCACTCCATTGTGATCAAATTACCAAATACACGAATATTGGAACTTTTGTTCCCTTTCCACTTTCATTTGTAAAAAAAATACAAATGTAATTTGGGGTAAATTTTTTTGATAATATTGTGATACACAGTTCTAAATCAGAACTTGTAGTTTCCTTTGCATTTCCTATACAAATCGGGGATTTACATTGTATTTTACATACCTTTTGGTCCCAAAAATCAAATCTTCCCATTTTCACTACATAGAATATAAAGTGCAGTCATGGTTGAAAATCCCGTTTGTATACTTAAAAGGAAATGCATTCTAGGAATCTTTATACCCTTTGCATATACCATTACATGTAATGATTTGTGCAATGTAATATGCAATCATAGCTCAAAACCCCAATTGCATTCAAGTTTCAGATCTACTTTGTTCCCAAATCGGGATTTTTAGTACCCATTACACGTACTGTTACATGTAATCTTAAGTGCAATCACCTTGAAAATCTCCATACCTATCATTTGCAAATCAGGGACTTTCGCACCAATTGCATGTTTAGTTACATGTAGTCAAATATGCAATCACATCTGAAAACCCCAACAATGCCCAACTTTACCCTTTTGGAAATTACAAATACAAGTGCAATCGGGGATTTTCGACCCAATTGCAAGTTGAACTACACGTGCAATCCTCAGTGTAGCTGGGTCCAAAAATCCCGATTTCACTTAAAACTTATGTTTTTCCCTTGTAGTAGGAACTTTTTTTTCCAACTGCATAAACTTTTACAAGTTGAACTACACTTGCACCTTCACCTGCAGTGCACTCCAAAATCCTTGAATTACATCTATGGCCCACAAAAAGAAAATTTTTCATTTCAGCCTTGTTTCCACACACGATCTACCAAGTGTCAAAATCAAAGTATGAACTAAATGGAGAATGATATTGAACTAATGTCAACACTTTCTTACGCTATGCTGGTTTGGTCTTTTCATCTCAATGCTACAGGTTCTCATCCAATGTTAGAAGAGCCAACCACCACGCCTGAGAAAAGGATGAAATTCAAGTTTCACAAATATCAGACTGCCATCATTCCTACTTCAGTGGTCTCAAACATAGATGAGATCAAGGATACAAAGGTCGGGCACGTGGATATGTCTGAGTTCATTCAAAGGACAGAGGTAGTGAAATCGACAAATGAAATGAAGAAATTCCTCAAGAGTCATATTCACATGCTCTCAACCTTTCCTATAGTAGTACTGGAACTTGAGTTCGTGATGGCATGCGATTCACACTTTGACAAAGAAACCCAAATAGTCAAAGATGCAAATGGTAAAATAACTATGAGGCTGGATGTAGAGGCCATTGACAAAATTTTCCATGTTCTTTCCACTCTTGTGTATGTAGACATTTCTCATGAAAAGGCTTTAGATTTTTACAACAAAAGGGAAGATGATTGTAAAAGGGAAATCAATATTGTTTGGTTCGTCAAATTGAGGCCATTGATTTCAACCTGGTGGCCTGCGACACTATACAAAACCAAGTTCAAGGAGGAGATCAATTACATGATCACTCTCCTAGGCAGAATGCAGGGACTAAAGAAAGCCAATGTTGTTGAGCCATGGATGTTTTAGTGTATCATTATTGTCAAAAAGGGGAAGCAACAAATATTTAGAGCAGAGTTAATCAATGACTCTTTGTATGAACAATTGCTAGAAATATCTACTACTCTGACATTTTAGATGAGTTTATATCTTGTGTATATTGTTGCATCTTTCCGAGCATTGCCAGGACTCCTATGATAGGGATAGAAGTAAATTGCCAGTATGTAGATACTTCGGTCAATTACCCATGGCCACAGGGAGACATCATTACCATAAACTTCAAGATGCCTTCTTTGGTAACTTCATGCGCCTGTTTGATAGAACACTTGAGAACATAAGGGTTTTAGAGGCGGCATGGAGAAAGGTAAATGAATATGGGTGCGTGTTCCTACAATTCCTGACTTTCTCTTACATGAGAGTTAGATGCTTTGATGATCACCCATACATATTGCCAAGGTACCCAATTGATAAGATTGTTTTGATGGAGTTGGGAAGGCAGTTGTTGTATGTGCATGCCAAGCAATTTGTAACACATAAACCCAGATTTGCAATTTCCACCTAGCATCCCCTGGTGATTGGGAGGTATTCACTTCTATCGTAAAGGCAAAGGCTATGGAAATTGAATTGCAAGAAATTAAGCTAAAGAAATTTAAAATTAGAGGTGATTTTGACTAACGAGGCATGAAGGACAAGATTAAGAGGTCTTTTACTCATGTCCATCATATTGAAGATGTCTGGATAGACCTTTATATAGATAAGGACATTAGAAGAATGGATTATTCCAAACTATCCCTGGAATAGATCAATTATATGGATCTTGCTAACATTCCATATGGAATGGAAGATGATGGAGACATACTATATCCAGAGTATGAGGAAGCTAGGATTGAAGCTCAGGACCTCCCCTCAATTCAATGGTCGTTGAAAGAATGTTTTCCATAACTGACAGATTCCAATCCATCATGGCTAATACCTAGCTTGGCTTAAGCATAAGGGTATTAAGATGAGAAGATTCACATCAAGGTCAGATGATAATACAATCAAACTTATGGGCCGGAAATTAGAGGTGAGAACTAATAATAAAGAGAATGCCTCCTCTGAAACTACAATGAAGAAAAAAATAAAATCGAAGGAGAAGACTCGTGAGTATTCTTCAGGCAAAGGAAAAGAACAAGTTGTGATTCAGGAGATTTTAGAGGAAGAAGATGACCAACAAGAAGAGATAGTACAAGTACTTCCCATGGCACCAGATGCATGATCTACCTGTGCTAAAACTCCACATGTATTCATTCCTGTGGATGCATCTATTTTCATGATTGATGCTGATGTTGACTCTTTCCCTACAATTTTGATTCCTCCTATGACACCTTTTGTATCTTCTCAAGCCACTGTGTCTATTGATAATACGCCTCGTGATAACTTGGTTAGTGTATTCTCTTATAGTTCCCACTCATGTTCACTAATAGTTCCTTTTGTGGAAGGTTATTCTACCCTAAGTGACTTTCACAGGTTCATGTCAAAATCAAGGCCTCATGTCACCACGGGAACTGTCCCCATTGTTGTCCAAACTGAAACACTAGCGATTGTTTCCACCACAACATATACCCAACCCAACTCATCATAGGTTGCAGTTGAAGAGACTCAAGTTGTCCTTTCTGACCTTCCTTCTTGGCTAACTAGTGTTGTTCCTAAGAGGAAGAAACAAGAAGTCTTGCAAGATGACTTTGACTTTGAGCAGCTGAAGCAAGTCAGGAGTAGGGATGCCAAGAAAGCTAAAATTGTTTCAAGAGTTTGAGAAGACAGAGACAAAACAAAATATGTGGAGATAGCCGAACCCGTTGCAAATAAGTCCCGGGATGAAATACAACTTGCTGACTTTAGGATCACCATATTCGATTTGGGCAAGCAAAAACATATTGGTATAATCAATAATGCCCAAGAATTTGTAGCAATGGTGACACAGGAGTGTGATAAGCTCAAAAATAAAGACCAACTAAAAGAATAGAATGAGTTGTTCATGGTGATGATTTGAAAGATTACCGAATCTTTAGAACAAGTTGATTCATTGGCATCTTCCATTGCAGAGGAGTCCATTAGGCAGTTGAGAGAGCTGGGCAAATGTCTACAACCATTAATGCGTGGGTGGATCAGATGATGGCATAGGGAACAAAGTTGGTAAAGAAAGCACTCTAGGTGCTCACATATGCTAGAACAGTGATGTCCAAGTTAAATGAAGTTCTAGGAACTTTCGATCAAGACTTGGAGTCTCTTGAGAAGGATTTGGAAATCTGGAATAAATTTTTAGATTTGAAAGTGGAGATGCTGTGCGAGAATGGAGTAATACCTTCTCGTGAGAAATATATTAAATCCAAGGATCATTTGGTGAGTAGAGGCCAAGTCATGGAGGGCCTAATTACAGACTTGGAAGCAGCAATAGAAACTTGTGCCAAGAAAGAGTAGGACATCAATACCAAGTTTGTAGAGATATCATGCAAATTGGTAAATGATGACCAAGAGTTAATTTCAAAAGATGGTGCGGTTGCAGAACTCCTGCTAATGATCCATCTAGAGCTTGAGGTGGATCACTTCATGCTAATTTCCCTTCACAAGTGCATAGGCTACGAATTCTCACTCAATCTTCAAACTACTCTTAAGGAAAGCAGTACCATAATTTCAAGATGTTTAGATGCAGTCCTTAAAACAACCATTGTTGCAGAGAACATTTGTGTGCTGAATCTGAGTGAAATACAAGAGAGCATTCAAAGGTTTTAGGATTTCATGGCACATAATGAAGAAGAATGAAAAGTGCTTTCAAGCACTTAATTAGATTTCTCATGTTTTTTAGGATCTTAGACTTGCATTTTTTAATTTAGTTTTGATAGGTTACATGTAAAGCAAAAAATTGCAATTGCATATGTAAGGTTACATGTAAAGCAAAAATATTGCAATTGCATATGTAATGTCACATGTAAAGCAAAAAATTGCAATCACACGTAGTCTCATTACATTTAGTCACATTACATAGGATTATAATGTTGAATAAGTCAACTTTAGGTAGTTAGTTTTCCATTTTTTCTCACAGTCTCTCTTCTATAAATACAAGAGGGCTCATTGTAAATAATCATTTTTATGCATTTCAAGTAGACTTTGTTGGAATTGTGCAAAATACAAATTTTGCTTTTATTTGTGCAAGGTGATTTCAAAGTAAATAAAAGAGAAAATGCTTTCAATTTTTTTGTTGGAGGAACTTGTTATATTATTGTTGTGTTTGAAGTCATAGTAGTGGTATTATCTTGAGGTTATTGAGGAAAGTGTGAGTTATTTGTGTTGTTATAAGGCGAACTTTAAATCTGATTTTGTGGACTTTGTGCTGTAGTTTTCAAATTGAGTTGCATAGGAGTGAATACATAGTCTTTGAGCTGTGATTCCTTGTTATATAGAAATTAGAAAGGAAGTTATATATGTTAAAGTCTTTGTGCTAAACATATTGCTGCCTCATCATTTAAATCATCTTAGGATAGTGTATGAGTCATTGATTATGTACTTTCCTTATTTAATAGTTTACCAATATGCTTAACAATTATTCTTTCAGTTAATTTTAAGATTATTGTCACTATTGCTCCAATTAATGCTTAGAAGTGAAGTTGTAAGAAGTCTTTGTAGAGTGCATATTTATGAAAGTGAAAATCCTTCCTGAAGAAAGAGGAAGTGGTATGTGCAACACCCTATCTTAGATTAGTTTGAATTTCTTGTTAAGTTTTAGTTGATTCAGTAGCAATAAGAAGTGCACCTCTCCTAAGTTGGGAGGAGAGATTATATCTCACATAATGTGTCTAAATAATCCATTTTGTAAGTAGTGTGTCTACAACCGCTTACAAAATATTTAGCCAACAAGGAAGGCACGCATTATCCAAGGAGTGAGTGGGAGGAGATTTTCAAACACTTACCATTCTTGGATGAAACATATCCCAACCTTGTCGACCAAGCAAACAACCTATTCGTATAGTCAATGTCGGATGAGGTGTATGAAGAATGAAATCTTGAACTCATAGACATTCCAACGCATTGAGAATCTATCCATCTCAGGGGAACCGAGAATTGGAGGATTTGAACCGAAGACCCACAAATAGGGGGAGCACAAGAATGAGTCAGTCTTAAAGCACTCAGAGTGTTGGAGATGTTGGAGGCAAACATTTATAGGATGCGCGTGTGGTCAAGACTAAAGGGAAAACACCAGATGTAGTGGTTAGCAATTCACTCAAATCTAACATACAAGGGAGTAAGCAGGCAGGAAAGATGGCAACTACTCCAACAAATCTAAATTTGGATTGACAAATACTGCTGAAGTTCGTGGTCAATGGGTTAAAAGATCCTACGAGGAATTGCAAGACATGCAATACTATCCGGTTAGCAAGTACTAAGGTGGACAAAGACTATTCGCTAAGAGCATTTCCAACAAAGCTATGGGGTATAGTCATTGACTCATCCATAGAAATTGAGGATGAAATCCAAACAAGGGAAGCACAAGGTACGAGCTTATAATTGTAGGCTCAAGGAGTTTGTGATGTCCCCTTTTTGAAAGAGAATTTAATAAATAATTCTAAAATATAAAAATAAATAAATAAATTACAAGACAAAATTGTAAAAAAGTATGTTCCCTTTGTAAAATAGAATTTAATAATAAATAATAATTAAAATATAAAAAGAATATAAATAAAATATAAAAAATATGAATAAAATATAAATTAAAATATAAAAGAATTAAATTAAAATATAATTAAATATAAAAGAATTACAAATAATATCTAAATTAAAATATAAAGGAATTAAATTCTAAAATATAATTAAAATATAATTAAGTTTAATGAATGGTTAAAAGGCATGAAATGAAAAGATATGACTCCCTCAAACATGAGATATAAAAGGGAGAATTTCATTTCATTTTGGAAAAAGAAAATAAGAAAAAGTACATACATCAAGAGAGAGAGTGGCATATAAAGAAAGATTAATTAATTATTGATAAAAGGATGTGTCTCTTCCCACTAAGATGCAACTATTCAATACCAAGGATATTTAATAAGGATTGAAGTCATTCTTAAAGGCATGAAATAGGAGAATATATATTTGGATACTCTTCATGGAAGGATTAAGAGATTATAATATTATAATAAATATATGTATAGTAAATTAAGAGATAATGAATAAATATATTATGAAGGTTGGTTAATAATTTATGTTAAGATATATATTATTAATAGTAGTTAATCAAATACATGAGAGACAATCAGATACACTAATACGAGATTATGAGCAAAGAGATATGTATAATAAATATCTAAATCTGATACTCAGATTATAGATAATAAGAATTTGACTCTTGTCTCTTAATAAGGCTTCATAAGATAAGGAGTTTGTGGAAGGGAAAGGTAGAGTAATTTCAATCACATGGCAGGTAGTTCCCAAGATGGGGTTAAGCCTTGAGGGAGCCCACTTGTAGACTATTTCACATGCCCTTGGCACGGTAAGCCTTCCATCTCATGATGTTAGAGAGAAGGGAAGAAGGGATTCACGCAATCTATATGAGGAGATTATTCAAATGACAAATCTAGGCTATGTCAATCTTGGATGTTTAGTGAATTACTTGTTGTTGGTTTGCATTTATTTTGACATATATAAATAAATGAGGGCTAAACATGGAGTAATATGCAAATATACTTGGTCAGTAAGAAAGATCCCTACTTCAAAATTCCTAAGTTGTACTAATTTATGGATTCTAGGTCAAGTGAGAGGATGGGGACATTACAATTGGTATCAAAGCGTGATCCTAACATCCTATAGGGTAATAGGATAAAACAAAGAATCATTCTAGTAAATGAAAAGAAATCTAAACATCGATATATGCTTGAGATAATATCAATAAGATAATAGATATGTACATATAAGAAACAAATAATAAATATTACAAATAGATTATAAATAAATTACCTTAATTATGGTGTATGTGTCCTAAAGCAATCATGAAGAATGGAGGAAGTAAGTTAGGGAATTGCAGTTTTCTGATTCCCCCAAGTTAAGTAGGTCACCCCAAGGGATGAAATTGTCATAGTGGGATTTTCCTGCCTCTTGTGGGCCAAGAGGTGGGTTGTCATAGTGGGTCTCTGCACACTCTTGGGCTTAGTTGGCTTGAGCAGTTTACAAGCACACTCTCGAGGCTTTCCTACCAGACTAACCCATGATTGGTTATGAAGTACACATTTATCATTTTTTGTTTTCTCGTCAATGGGAAGAAATCTAATGTCTATTATTTGTATACTTTGTGGATGCTCTATGTCTTCACGCATTTATGTGTATACTTAGTGTCTTCATGCATTTATGTGTGTAATTTGTGTATGCTCTGTGTCTTCATGAATTAATGTGTATACTTTGTGTATGCTTCGTGTTTTAATGCATATATTTCAGATTTTCAAATGCATGTCCCATGTGTGGTCCTATTTCTGATTGATCTAGAACAATATGAATAACTAAGGATGAACCAAAATACATGAATGTGATGCATGCTATCATGCAAAAGTTGATTGTGTGAATTCAATAGGCACCATCATGAGATAATTCAAGATCAATTTTCATGAGGATCAAAGAAAACTTGTTTTAAGCTAAGTGCAAAATTCTACAATCAATTCATAAGGAGAAAACATATAATTGCTTGAGGACAAGCAATTTTGGAAGGGGTGGACTGTAATGTCCCCTTTCTGACAGAGAACTTAATAAATAATATTAAAATATAAAAATAAATAAATAAATTACAAGAGACAAAATTGTTAAAATGTTTGCTTCCTTTCTAAAATAGAATTCAATAATAAATAATCTTTAAAATATAAAAAGAATATAAATAAAATCTAAATTAAAACAAATTAAAATATAAAAAAATATGAATTAAATCTAAATTAAAATACACAAGAATTAAATTCTAAAATATAATTAACATATAAAAGAATTAAATTAAAATATAATTAAGTTAAGGAATGGTTAAAAGGCATGAAATGAAAAGATGTGACTCCCTCAAACATGAGATATAAAGGTAGAATAGAATTTCGTTTTGGAAATGGAAAGTAAGAAAAAGTACATACGTCAAGAGAGCGAGGCATATAAAGAAAGATTAATTAATTTTTAATAAAGGAATGTCTCTTCCCAATAAGATGCAACTATTCAATACCAAGAATATTTAATAAGGATTGAAATCATTCTCAAAGGCATGAAATAGGAGAAGAATATATATTTGGATACTCTTCATGGAAGGAATAAGAATGGAATAAGAGGTTATAATATTATAATAAATATATGTACAATAAACTAAGAGATCTATAATGAATATATATTATGAAGGTGGTTAATAATATATATTTAATAATAGTTAAAATTATATATGCTATATATATATATATTGTTAATAGTAGTTAAACAAATACATGAGATATAATCAGATACACTAATATGAGATTATGAGCAAAGAGATATGTATAATAAATATCTAAATCTGATACTCGGATTATAGATAATAGGAATTTGACTCCTATCTCTTACTAAGGCTTTATAAGATAGGGAGTTTGTGGAAGGGAAAGGCAGAGTAGTTTCGGTCACATGACAGGTAGCTCCCAAGATGGGGTTAAGCCTTGAGGGAGCCTGCTTTTAAACTGTTTCACACACCCTTGGCACAGTATGCCTTCCATCTCATGATGTTGTTAGTAAGAAGGGATTCATGCAATCTATATGAGATCATTCAAATGACAAATCTAGGCTATGTCGATCTTGGATGTGTAGTGAATTACTTGTTGGTTTGCATTTATTTTACATATATAAATAAATGGGGACTAAACATGGAGTAATATGCGAATATACTTGGTTAGTAAGAAAGATCTCTACTTCAAAATACCTAAGTTGTACTAATTTATGGATTCTAGGTCAAGTAAGAGGAAGGGGACATTACAGATTTGCTGATAAAGTTGAAGAATCAGCCAACCGATAGATTGAAGAAGTAGTTGTTCGTTAAGGGACTGATACCCTTGCCGTGCAAGAAGATGAAAGTAGCGCCTCCATCCTCGTACATTGATGCTTACAATCGAGCGATGGACATTCAGAGTGAAAACAAAACATCCTCCTGAGGGAAGAGGAAGATGGACAATGACAAGAGCACCAAAGGTAGTAGCAACGAAGAATCCAAAATGGTTCAAACCAGACGATAGGATATGATGAGAATGATAAAAGAATTAGAGGAAGAGTAAGGAACCAATAAATAAAATAATTAACTATGGTGTATTGAGTGCGAAATTGAGGGGCACAAGGAAGGTAATTGTCCTAGAAAGATGTTTAGTAAAATTTTCCAAGTGTTGGGTCATTCAATAAAGTAGTTCTTGTACAATTTGAAGACTATACACAAGTACTCTTCACATAGGGAGAGTCCACTTCATCAAAACCACTCAATGCATTGCCAGACAGTTACCAAAACCATTGAGGGCAAAATCAAATATAGTACGACTCCAAAGGGTGTCCTATCATACAGTGCTAACAATGTAGTGAATGGGGACACTTTGCAAGAGGCAGCCAAACTAAGAAAGAAAATGTACAATTATTGTGCAAATGGTGTGGACCAATTGGCCATGAAGACATGGACTGCCCAAAGAAAAAGGATATTTGTTTTCCCTAATTTTGCATTCCCCAAAATTGGGCAACCCTACGCATTTCCTAGTCAGGTTGATATGCGTTTTTTCTCTAAGCGTGTCGATGTTACGGAAGGAGTATTTTTCAATGGAATCAATCATCCCTTGATTTTTGGTTGTTCTATGTTCTAACAAAACATCAAGTCCTTTTCTTTTTCCTATTTTTCTCTTTTCGCTTTGTTGTGCGTCTTGTTTTTGTTTCCAGTTTTAGTTGGCGTCCTTGGTGTTTCAATTGTTTTGCGAGCAGTTTTCCGCGTCCTTCCAAGGTCAGTAGAGAAATGGTCTTTTCTGGTCGACCACCTAAAGTATAAGCTTATTTTATATGAGTGATAGATTTTAAATTCTATCTTAAAATTTTGCGCCACTGCAAAATTTTGCTTGGAAATTTTAATGATAGCGCAATTTTGAATTAAATTCGCATATCAGATCATTAAATTCTAAGATGCATACGAATATTTTAAGTTCTTTAGTGTTTAAAATAAATTCTAAAAATGATTATTGCATATGCATATATTGTTTAAATAAATTTATTTTAAAACGACCAGATAAAGTTGAGATTTATTAAAGATTACTTGCTTTATAAATTTCGTAATCTATTGATTTTATTATTTAAGTCAAAATATTATTTAAAAGCAATATTATAATATAACTAATTATAAATAAACATCATCATTAGCTATTATTTTAATATTGTTTTATAATAACTTATTATTATTATTATTTTAAAAAAATAATAATAATAATAATAAATTATAAAACAATATTAAAATAATAGCTAATGATGATGTTTATTTATAATTAGTTATATTATAATATTGCTTTTAAATAATAATATATACCTTGGATGGAAGGCATCGGAATTAATTAAATAACGTATGTTAATGCGTCACTTAACTTATCTTACGTATTACATATGTTATATCGCTCTAAGTATAGCCCGCGATATAGGTAAAATTGCATGTGTTTCTCTCCAAGTATAGCCCGCGATATGTCAAGTTCATATTGGCATATGCGGTGGGATTACATATGTTTTTCAATTCACAAAAGCTGCGGTATTGTTTAGTTATCAGGCTGTCTAAATAGTTGTTTTTTCCATGGCATGATTGAACCGCCAAATTACATCGCACTTTGCATATGTTTGAAAGAGCACCCGCGGTTAATCAGAGGTAGCATTCATTTAAAAAAAACATATGTAAAGTCCCGCAAATCTTACCCTATGGTTTATATGCTATGCGTCACTTCCTAAACTATGTTTTGCATGCCGATAACTATTAAAACTTATGCCACTTCATTCATTAAAGCCCGTGGTGATAGCTTTTAGTTATCGGGTTTAAACTTTGCATTGCATATGATTGAATCAGTATGCTATCAAAGGAGGATATGATTTCACTAACGCTGGCAAAGTTTTTAAACCAAAACTCAAAACGCATATGCTATATTGTGAAGCGGCACTGCTTACTAATGTTTGGCGTTAAACATAAGGAGATTGCATATCACACAGCATTTAAAAATATGCGATGAGTTTACGGTAGTTACATATCGTTTCTTTAACTTGATGCATTCCATAAAAGTTGTGGTATTAAAATTACATATGCATTAGCATATGTATTGAAATACATATGCTAATGTATATGTAATTTCATTCAAAATGAAAACTTAAGAAAGCTGTAAGTTATCGGTGGTGTTTGGATTGCATATCATCATGCACAAACATAACTTATTCTTTGCACAGCACACCACAGTTAGTTAATGAGCAGCTTTTAAAGGCTTTTATTATGGAGAACTGACTTTGGTGTCTTTGCAAAGCCTTGGACTTCTTCTTTTCCAAGGAAATGGTCTTTTAAACTGCAGCTGGGTGGATGTTTTTTCCCTCTCAATAGCAATTTCGAAATTCTTGCTTTGATGAAGTCTTGTTTCTCTACAAGAGGTGGAAGACATGCCATGATCATAGGCCATGTTCTTGAAGAGTTCTTCATGTTTTCTTGCTGTTTGCATGCTATTTTTGTTGTATGATGAACATTTGTCCTTCCCAAAGCCAAGACCAACCATGTTAGCTTCAGTTTTGATAAGATTTTGTCAATTCTAGAGTCTATATAACCTTGCAAAATTCCTCTCAATAGCAATTTCGAATTTCATTTCTTCTCTTAATTTTTGCTTTGAAGAGGAATTTGCTCTTTCTTTTTGCATCCAAGGAGGGTAATTTGGTCTTTTCTTTTCTTGTTTGTTTTCTTTTTGTTTTATTTGTAAATTCTTTCTTCTTCTCTCTCATCATCTCTGAAAGTTGCATATGAGAATGTTATCTATTCTTATATGCAGTCGGGA
>MU226003.1:1627671-1642981 GCA_018584345.1 Thuja plicata | reverse complement strand
GCCACCTGTGGTAAGAAGGGAGCCTCCCCTATTGCTGAGAGGAGAGAGAAATCTCACATACTGCTGCCTAAAACACATGTTTTGCAAGTTGTAGTCTTAGTGACTTGCAAAATATTTAGCCAACAATATTAATGTGCTTAAGTGGAGGAACAAGACGAGACAATTTTGGCAATCATAAGACCATATACAAAGAAGGCACTATACTCAAACACTCATATTGAGAAATAATGATGTAATATCCCCTATTGGGACTTACTATTTAACGTGCATCATTATACATTATTATGCAATCACATGCCTTTGTTAAATTAAGAGAGTTAATTTGTTCATAATACAATCCATAATTGTATTTTTAGACCTCATCCTTCTTTCATAACCCAAATGGAGGATGGGGAATTACTATCATAGGGCACTTGAAACTATCTCAACAATTAAGCCCAAGGGTTTTATGAACACCCGTCAAGATCACCACTTGGGATGGAATTACTCGCCTCTCCCTACACAAACCAACCTACCCTTCCAAAGGCATTAGCAAAAGTTTCAAGGCTAGGTCATTATAATAGTCTTTCATGTATTATAAATGTATGTGTTTTGATCCTCGAACAAGAGAATACAAAAAATTGCATTGTGGTACGGATCGTGGAAGAAAAGAGACTATAAATATGTGTGTGTGTGTATTATAATATTATAATCTCTTGATCGATTCTTATTCCTCCCTCGATCATCCATTGATCAGTATGCAATATATATATATTAATAATCCATATTCTCCTATTTGATCAATAGTTGATATATATATATATATATATATATATATATATATATAGTCCAAGGGGTTGAGCTCAATTGGTTACAGCTTTGGGTTTTCATTGTGGAGACCCAAGTTCAAATCCCCATAGGGACATCTTGTGTGACTCTTAGTCTTCTTAGTTGGCTTATGGTTTCTAGTGTGTTTTCTCAAAAGGAGCTGATATTTGTAAATGATCTCTAATATATGTATAATATATATTTCATAGTCTCTTTTCTCTCATGATCCATAGCACAATGTATTTTTTGTATTCTCTTGTTCGAGGATCAAATGAGTGATTTGGATCTTCCCCTATCTTGTTCAATAGAAGGGTTGCATCTTTTGAATAATGAAATGACATATCCTTTCCAAATTACCTCCCTTCATAACATTAACAAATTGTATCTCTTCTTTTATTTGGTCAAACTTATTCAATCACACCTATTCAATGTGGTTAATCCTCAAACTAGTAACCACTAATAATTGGTTATCATCATGTCTTTGTTTTATATTAATAACTCGATATTAATCTTTTCGTCAACCAAGACGATTGATTGTATTTATGGTGCTGGGAGGATATAATAGTCGATTAGTAAATTGATGATTGATATTGATGTTTCCATTCTTTAACTTATTAATATATGGATTGCTATGTTTCTTATCCATCCCTAGTATCATAGGAAACTGATAGACTTCTCAACAATATCATTAGGCTTGATTCTGTGAGTGATGATTGTACTGGTTTCCTCTTGAAGGCTCAAGTTCTTAACGACGACCACCATATATTCTATTGAATTCTCTAATATATTGATTACCAATTAATCACAGATTTGTTGACGTGGAGCATAAGTTTGATCGGGTCTTTCATTATAGCGGAAATAATAGATGACTTGCAACTTCCTTAATATCATTGATGTTACCTTTACCATTCAAATCCCTATTATGAACCGATCAACTCCTTGTAGAATCACTTTTTCCATCTACGGGGTGGCGTTAGTCAATGCTTGACTAACATATCTAGTCACTATCTCTCCATACCTTGTCTCTGTTTTAGCCATTGTTGTTTACTCATGATATATAGTTACAGGTCTTTATGTTATTGATTATGCATCTTGAATGATCGATATCCTTGTGCTCATCTATTATTGATTTTAGTCAAATCCATATCCCATTTTGATTGATACTGATCTCTTTCACCAACTATGCTGCCAATATATCGTTTCACACAATGTAATATCCCCAATTCAGGATACTGTATTTATATCACTATGCATCTTTGATGTTTTTGTCCATTCATTTTTCATTAACAATTGATGTCGGATGCCTCTTGAATATGGTTGTTGTTTTCTTTGGTTATTAATGCTTTAGGCTTAGTCTTTTGTTTGCATTTATGATATGTTATTGTTGATGAAGTATATAAAGGAATATCCCTTCACCGTAGCCATGGAAAGACTTCATTTAGTCAGTGATATGAAAGATACTTTAAGAGATTTGATTCTATCAATGATTCCTTGATATCATGGATATTTCCTTTAAAAGTAAAATTTAAACTTATTTATTTGTTTATTGGTTTAGCTATTTTTGTTTTCGAAAAAGGGACATCACAAATGATTTTGAGAAGCTAGAGCAGAAGTGGAACAAGTGATGGCAAAGGAATGAAGAACCCCCAGTGGAACTACAAGTACGTCATTGCAGCTGGAGTTAGAGAAGAACATAGTTCAACATGTGCTATAGACAACCGTACTCATCAAGTTGACAGACCTTCAAACCATGTCGCAAGTAAGAGTGGCACTTTCCAACACGGATGGTGACAACCAAAGTTGGCGACAAACAAACCCAAGTAAAGACATGATAATAGAGCCACCACCCAAGGGTGAACACGTCATTGACCCAATGCTCTTGAGACATTGAATATCGAGAAGAAGTTGTCTATCATTTAGATGGAAATCATGGGGAAGAAGCTCACAAATACCATCATCGATGGAGAATCGAAAGTAAACGTATAGCCAAAAGACACCTAGAAGTGCCTCGGTAAACCAACTCTTTGGCCACCAACATTTCACCTAGAATGCATCAACTAGCATGGAATTAAGTCGTTGGGGATGTTGATGGCGCAAAAGGTTACGATCGAGAGCCAACATTTTCTCCTCAATTTTGTGGTCATCCTGTTGCAGAAGAAAGCTACAATGTATTACTTGGGAGGGGATGGCTTGCTGCAACCAAAGTCGATCACAATCGGAAAAATAATACAATCTTTATGTGGAACAAGGGTTGGAAGTATGTAACTGATTTAAAGAACAAGCCTTCAGTGAGGAAGTAACTCCTCAAAGTAGTTAAATTTAGATTTCGGAGAAGAATGGATGGAGAATCAAGGTCAAATGGAACCAAACGGTGAAGGAATTTTGGAGTTAGAGTCATGTTCGGATGATGATACAAATTCTCTTGATGGTCTATTTCATTGGCAAATGGAGGACGAGAGGTATTTCCAATTTTGTGCCAACGTGTGATTTCTTGAAGCTACAACTCTTAGTGAAGAGAAACCGGTGAAATGATGTAAATTATGGATGATACATCTCACAGTATGAAGAGAAAAAAATGTAATATGGAGCATATAAATTATTGCCAAAGGGAAAAGATATTTAAAGAAGGGTTGGAGAATGGGAATAAAAAGTAAAAAATGAGGCTGGTAGAAAAACTAAATAACTAAAAATGGAGCCGAGTAAATTAAACAGGATAGCAAGTGGAGAAAAAAGAATTTTTTTATTAAAACATTGGATCTAAAGAATATCATAAAGTGCAAGGGCAAATTTACTAAAAGTGCCAAAAAACAAAAATTAATAAGGGGGCCAAATTAAAAAATATTATAAAATATGGAGGAGAAATAAAGAGAATGTTAATGTTGGAAACATAGAGGTGAGAATTATATACTTAGAAAAAGTGGGGATATATTCTCACTCTCAGCGTGATTATACTTCTCAGTCTCGGCTATATTATATCTTTTACTCATAGCAAAATTACATCTCTCATTCTAGGCAGCAGAAGCATCGTATTATACTCTTGGCAAGGGGAAAGTTTCATCATCCTCAGTGGCCAATTCAGAAATTTGTTGTATGGTCCCTTCACTTCCCCATCGTATGGTTGCAAGTTCTCATCTGATGTATTCATACTATATGGCCTACCATACACACCGTACGACACTAGAAAATCTTCATCTTACAGTGACCTCAACACTTATAAAATCACATGGAAAATTCTTGGAACCATTCCTCTTGCAGTACAACACTCGGATTTTCTCACCATACAGTTTTCCAAATACAAATCCTACGACAGCCTCGGGTGATTTTTAATGTGCTATAGTCTAGGTATATATTCACCATACGAAGCTTTATTATTGTGGGGAAAGATGAGTACGGCTGGTTTAGAGCATATTGTTTGTACGACACTATCATTCAAATATTATACGACCCTTTCATGGTCTATCCATACAGTGATTTGATCCTTATATAGTATGGCTCTATGGACTTGTAGACATTATTCCTTCATGGCATGTAAAGAGCTTGCCTGGCTCTTACCCTCAATTAACACCAAATTCTGATTTCCCACAAGAGATTCAAGTTCTTTTGCAATTTAATATTGAATTTGGAGTTCAATACTTTTAATTTTCAATTTTCAAATTCAAATACAAGTAACCATTCATGGATCAATTACAATGCATTCTATTTGATTTTATTTCAAACCCTAGTTACAAATATCAGCACCACGCCTCTGAACATCTAATTGAAACCGACATTACAAAAATTAACTTACATGAAAAGGAAACTAAGCATACAATTCATTTAAATGAACCTGATTAATTATTATTTCCCCAACTCAGGCCGCAGCTGATAAGAATGCTGGCAGCTGATGGAATAAGTGGCCACAGCTGGGTAGGAAGTGACGGCTGTTAACGAATTGGTGCGGCTGATAATTAACTACCCACATCCAGCAAGGAAACATGAACAATTTGCAAGCAAAGACTTCCAACACTTCAATTCTTTCTCCTTCCTTTGATGTCAATCCATAACCTCCTATAATCAGCAATCAGATTTGCTTGAAATCAAACATGGCCATTGAAATAGATTGCTGAAAGTTACACAACTCATCAGCATCAATTCGCTGATTCAAATGTCTCAAAAACTTGCAGGAGAAACTACATTTCCCACCTAGATGAAAATCTTCAAACCCTACTCTCCAGACTCCTCCAAAATCGAACCAAAACATGAATAAAATGAATAGCATGAATGAATTCGATTTTTTACAAGAAGCCTTTATAATGTCTTCAAAACAAATCAAACCCTAAGCTTCATGAATACACTTTGCATAACTTAAATGATTATGCCAATAAAACATTATACTTGCATAACCTTTCATTGAAATATAATACTTCATTATATTTCCCCTCATTAAATGACAGCATTTAAATATAAAGTCGTTATAATTAAATAATGACTTGACTTTATTAAATAAGCTCATATAATAATTAATTAAGCGAACTTAATTAATTATCGTCACCACAACAATAAACTTCTGAAGTCAGTACAAATGCTCTGCCAAGTCTATCACTAGGACACCCTGCCCCAAATAGACACTGCCAAAAATAGACTTATTATAAATAGTAAGTCCCTCAAATTGGAAACTTTGCCAATGAATCCACAACTCCACTGATACCAATGCTCAGGCGCCCTGCTAAAAATAGAAATGATGACGATCCCCCAAAATAAGCACTTACTATAAATAGTAAGTCTGTCAATCTGACTCAAACGAAGAGCAATCTTGACATCACAAACCTCCAGAGTGGAAACTAACCACTAGCTCTGTCACACGACGCCCTCTAACATCCCGATTAGCCTACGAGAGTCACTGAAATAAGCTAATCCCATGAGCCTAAAAACGGAGACATTACAATCCTCCCTTCTTGAAATTGCTTGTCCCCAAGCAATCTCAGAAAACAAAACACACAAGTCCACCTGGATCCCAAGGATAGAATGGAGTAATGTCCTTGCGATCACTTGCAAACCCCTGTGAAGAAATCACCATCCACTGAGCTAGCCAGAACACTGTCACCATGCCAACCATAGTGACCCACTCAATCTACAGTGCCAAACCTGTCACTACCTAGATCCCAGTAGAGATGAAACCCACAACCATCCAACACAAGAAAGAATGGGTATCCAAAACCATCTGACAAACCAGAGCTCCCTGCACACCCTGGCAATCTGCTCCGTGTACTCCCGTAATCCAAATATCCATCAACTGTAAAACCATCCTGGATGTACTGACCCTGCAAGTCGACTGCTGCTAACTTGCAATAACCAACCCCATCAGTTGTAGATGGAGTAAACCCATCCCACTAAGGATGATAAAAACCTGGAGCCAACCCACATTGACTCACAAACAAGTCCTCAACCGGTGGGTCAAAAGAGAAATGATGAGCGCTCCTCACCGTGTAATCATGGTGAAAAACTCCAACCTTTGTCAGCGGCTCATCAAAATCAAACCGAGAATCAAGAGATGGCTCCAATCTCTGACTCTGAACAACTGGCTTGGCAACCCTCTCAGCAAGCCCAACCACAAAATCTCAATGAGGAAGCATTGTAGTTAAGGTATCTACAATCATCCTCACTAACATCTGAATACCGCAAGAACCCTGGACGAGTGTACCCTCAGAAGCCCCGAAAGGACCCTCCTGCAAAACTAGACTCAAGCAAGTATTCCATAAACGACTCCATCCAATAGAAATTATAAGAAGTAGCATCAACCTGCTCCCCTGCAATCCACAACTGATCCCTCTGAACCCACGACACCACCAACTGCCTATCACTATCATTTGTATGAAAAGGAGGAATAGATTTGTTTCCAACAGAAGGAAACAAATCATCATGAGAACTAGCCTCAAACCAGATGATACTCTGTCCATATTCTATGAATCAAAAAGAGTGGTGTTAGAAAATGGCACACAACTCTCTAACGAATCCACACCTACTACCTCTGGTTTCTCAACAACCAGCTCCGTATCATCTACCATCGTGCTAACAACTGTCGAACCTAATACCACAAAAATCTCTCTGATGTCCTCCATTGATGTAAATGTACTAATTGTTCATATTATTTTTTGTCATTCTCGGGTAGTTATAAGCATTGGTTGGTTGACGGTTTGTGTTCCTCTTGGAAACTATCGGGCCCTTTAAAAATATTATGTATCGTCAAGGAAGAGGGTATGAGGTAGTGGGATCAATTGTAATCCTTGGCCAACCATCTCTGGTCTTCTTCTCTGTAATAAATTCATGAGCAAATAAAGACATGATTCGTGTATCTAGTATGCACGGCCATCTTTATTTTTACTTCATATATTTAATTTATCAGATATAGCAGTAAACATTTGGTGCCATTGCCTTAAAATATTCGGGTCAAATATAGCAGTAAATAGCCACAAGTTGTAGAATGTAGAGCAAAGTAGAGGGTGAAGAATTCAGTGTGCTTCAGGTGTGACAAGAAAGTATGCCAATATGTGTGAGATCTAAAGTGCTTAGCCTTAGATCATTGAATGCACGGGGGAAATGGCTAACTATGTAGCTCTCAACAAGTGTTTGCAGTTTGCCGTAAATATCTACCACACTTGGAGAGAATCCAATAAGTAATTCAAAAGTTGCAAACTAGCAAAGGCTGTCTAAGTAGTTTCTATTGCTTTGGTAGAGATAGATAAAATATTTATTATTGATATTGAAACATTGAAAACCATTTTTAAAAAATGTTTATGTTACTGCTGATCACAAGAGCTGAATATAGAAAGGGAAACTTGAGCCATTCTAAACAAAAAGCACCTGCTTGAAATTTCCAAGTAACTACAAAAAGGTTGTGAGTTTTTAATGATTGCTTGATATATCACACAACTAAGAAATATGCAAAAAGTAACTGGGGCAGAGAAACTAACAAATAAGAACTCTCTTTTATTGATCAAAACAAGAATTAAATGAAAAATGAAAAATCAAAGAGGATAAAAAAAGGTCTGGCCAAATCAAACCCTTTATTAATTTGCAACCTTCACTGCTTTTAGAAATAAAAAGGTTACAACTTGAAATGCCAAAGCCTCTGTTTGGAAAGTTGAGTTACATGCTACAAGATTGGAAATGCATAAACACAATTAATCATAACATTTAGTGTTTAATAATTAAGTGGATTTGTTATTGATATGTAACAAAGCATGATTTCATATAGAGGCTCTAAAACCAAATCTTCTATTTTTGTTTCATTGGTAAATAAGATCAATCACAAAATACAGCACTTTATGGAGGCCCAAAAGGCTGCAAGTGGTTGTTATAGTTTACAATACCACCTTTTTCAAGTTGATAGTCCTTGGACAGCTGGTAGATAAAAGCATCATAAGATACCTAGAGTTAGAACAGCAGTAAGTAGCATCGAGTACTCCAGGACAGCATTTAAATATTAAGGAAGTCTGAAACGAAACAAAAGATTGCATGAGAAATATGAGCTCCTTTTAGACTGAATTAATTGCTTTCCACGAAAGAAGGTAATTGTATTATAATCTTTCAAATTATGTCAATACAACAAAAAAGATTCAACAGAGGAACCCCTTGAGGGATGGGATGCTTATGAAAGTTGAGACCATTGTGACGAATAGCCTGATTAAAAGCTGACTGCTGCCTTTTGATTCTGTCTTAAGAAACTATCTCCTTTGACATCAATGACAATAATTTAACAGTATTGTCCCAACATTTTCTTTCACAGGGCTAGGGAGCTGCTGTGAATTACTCGTTTGTTGTTTGGAACCTTCTTTTTTTCCTTCCTGGAATTTCGTTTTTAAATCTAAAGAGTTTTGAAACATAGAACTAAACAAGTGCATATGTAGTGATCTATCTGTCCCTTCATAGCATTTGGGAAAGAAAAGAGCATATCAATTGCTATGTTGTTCCCCCCTCAGGAATCAGATCGGATCAGGAATACTACACTGGTGAATAATTGATGGATAATCTTATATTCATGCGGTACTTAAATAAGCATGCACCCATGATGGATCTGATAACTATTGTTTTTCTTGAAAGTTCTCTTCTAGCTCAAGGAAGGTCTGATCTATGGAAAAATTAGGAATAGGACTTTATTCTACAGTACTATTGTACTTATGAACACTGGCTATAAAATAGAGTTTTGTAAGAAATAAAAACCAAGAATTTCCTTAAAAAGTTTACAGTAAAATTTTCTTGTATTCTATGGGTGCTGATTTTATTCCATCTAAAAGTTTCTGTTACAGTTTTAAATAGTTGGTGATTTTAATGCATGTAAAAGACTATTTTGTGACTGGCTCAAATACAGGAACAATTCGGAAGGAAAAAGGAACATGATTTGCAAGGTATCGTCAACAAGGAGCAAACTAGTAGTCATGTTTAAAAAATCTTTCCAAGGACCAGAAGCTATTGCTTTGTTTCCTTGCAGACATATCCAATGTGAGTTGGTGTGTTGTTTTCACTGTAGATTTGTTTAACGTAAAGAAAAAATATTGAATTTTAGTTGTTTGCATGCAATATGATAAAAACCTTTAGTGTTTGGATTTTACTACAGTTTCAGATCTATTTTAACTTGCTTTTGTTCCCGAGTTTCTTCCTTTTGGGTGCGATAAATGGTATATTAGTATATTACATTATTCTTGGAAAAGGTTTCAATTATAAATATAAAATTATGAAATTTATATCAACAACCTCTTAGAAAGTCAAAATCAAGGAGCTGAGTAAAAAATAATCATAAAGATTTTTGCACTTTCAAGAATATAATTAAAAGAAGGCGTGTTAGTAAATTAAGCCTTACAAAATAAATATCATTGAGGAGTGGAAAACAGCCAGATGCATGGCAGCATGGCAAAGAGAATAGAAACTTCAGAGACAAAAGAGAGATTGCAGCTTAAGGCTAACAAATAGACAGTAATTATAAGTGGGATACAACATTAGAAATAATTTCAGATATGTAATAAAATTATCCCCATAGGTGAGTGTGAAAATTCTTGTAACTTGATAACCAAAAGTGCCATGATGGTAGGTCTGATGCAGTTTAGAGCGAGTCCTCCAAGGATTTGTGCAAGCTAGATGTTTTCTCCTCCCTTGATGGATGGATGACTAGTACCTGAGCTAATAAGACCTGTAATGGGGGCCCCACCTTTTTTGTCCTTATTTTAGAGATTCCAATAAAGAGGCACAGGCAGGGACTAAGGTTTGTAGAAAGATGCTATTCATTCATTTGCCTTGGTTGCAACTTCAACTTGCCTTTGAGAGTGCTGAGCAGCATGAGTCCTGGCATTGGCTTCTTGTGTGTTTTCATTAAGTGTTCCAAAAGTCTTCATTTAGTTTTGTCATTTGTCAAGATTTGTTGTATTGCCTGTTTTCTACTTCTGAGAATCAGGTGGTTATGGCTGATAAGATTTATGCACCCAGCATGACTACTGAGACATTCCTATAAAATACAATGGTTTTCTTGTTTTTACTAAATGTAGGATACAAGTGTACTGTAGTGGTCACTGTAGCAGGTGAACCCTTGTGCCTTTCTTTCTCCAAATAACCTTTATTGTTTGCTTAACCAATATTACCAAGAAATTTTTTAATTTGGAAACAAAAATGCAAACTCGGAAATATTATTTTGACACAAATCTCCACAAGACAACATTCAGCTCCAATGTGCATACTGTGAATCCACCTATATTGGCTAGCAAAGATCTTTCACTTTGGAAACCATTCTTCGCTGTAGGGTTTTTTCCTTAGGACTTTTGTTGAACAAACCCGTTCAACCTCCAAAACCAGGGTTTCAAGAAAAATATGTAATGCGAAGCATGAATCAGTGAGTAGTCTCTTTCAGCCTCTTTTATAACCCTCTATGGAACTTTCTGGAAATTATATTTTTAAATCACTTTTAAATAGTAGTCTCTTTTGCTCCATAAAGGTACTATAAAAAAAAAAAAACTTTTCTGACACTTTAGTCACTTGAAATTCACCTTGTTAAATAATTAACATAAGTTGCCTTTTAATTTTGCTTTTTCAGAAACTTAGCATTTAACTATTAAATTATTAAATTATTTTCTGCACATCCAACCAAAGTCGTGGAAAAATACAAATATAATTTGAAAGTGAATTCTGAATGTGCCAACATACTCAAAAGCTGACTAGTGATCCAACATAATAAAAAATGATGCTAACCAAAGATAGAATATTCAGCCAAGAAGTTTGGAATGCATCTGGACTAGCAAAACTGACTTTGGAAAGCATCAACGTATTCATCTTGATCCCCTAAACACAATGCCATTGATTGAACTCCATTTTGAAAAGGTTGTAGCTCTCCAAGAAATTTGGTGATTTCAAAGATGTTGGAATGACCAAAAATGGGGACATTAAACATCATGGGATATGGGATTAGGAGGCACCTCATTCACATTATCATCTAACAAATTTGTGTGTACCTAAATAGAATCAGGGAGATGGAATCTCCTCACTATGATAAAACATCCTCACTAATTTAGTTAAAGGGTCCCACATCAGCATTTGGTACATGAGGATCAATAATCCCAACTAGAGATGAATTCACAATCACTTCCTCAATGTCATCACAAGAATCAATGTCATAAGGTTTTGGAAAACATTTAGGGATGACACTAAGAATAGATTAATTGCGTTCACCCCTTGAGTAACTAAGTCAAATGTATAAGAAATTGCATGTGAATTGCATGAATATGATACCCAATTCATTTGTGTAACATGAATCCCCTGATCAAGAATGTGTAAAGAAGCTAAGGTAGTGGAACAACTTCCTATACTCAACTTGAGAGGAGGGATATGCAAAAACTTTCTCAAATATTTACAATAGTTACAAAAATAAACATAAATAACATACATAGCACAACACAATGATTTACGTGGGGAAAACCCTTTTGGGAGAAAAAAACCCACACTCCAAAAGCCGCTCAATGTGTTATTCAAAAATCATTAATAGATTGCAATATCCTTGCAAAGAAAACTTCACATAGGAGTATCACCAACGGAGATCTAGAGGCAACTCAACAACTATCAGGCTCTCAGAATACATCACAATTCTCAGTTGTAATACAATGCCCTCATAATATAGGGTTGCCTTCTAAGGCAAACATAGCACACAAAATATCCACCATTAGGTCTAATGATAAACGGTCAAGATTCACAATGACAAATTATAAATGAAATTCTGTTTTAGGGGCAGTACCTCCAAAAACCGTTGTCGAAGAACACTGCCCCCAACCCCCAATTGGTCGGGGGATTGGAGCCCACAAAGTGGGGACCCCCCCCTGCAACCTATTGTGAGGTTTTCACATCATCGTCCCATTGCAAACGGGGACCCCCTCTTTTCACTTGTAGTTGTTAGGTTTGTTAGGTTTTGGCAATAGAGTTCACAATTCAGAGCTTTAAAAGATAGAGGGGTGACTGAAAAATCAAGTTGTCAAATCGCAGTTTTAAAGTGAGAGCATTGAAATTGAAGTCCTTCCAAGTCAAGTTATAGTGGGTTAAGTCTAACATCTTAAGTGTCAATGCATCCAGGACTACATCCGAACTTGGGAAGATAATTTAGCTGCAACACAAATTTTGTATCTTGCAGCCATTTCCCTCCACTAGCAAGTCATTTTGATTTGCCTCCTCTGTAGACTCATATTTCTCCCATGCAATGTGTTACTAGAAACCCGAATTTGGACATGATATAGGCATGGAGATTTTCGGGGTAGTTACACTTTGAACTTTATGAAAAGATGCATTCAGTAACACTTGTAATCAGGATTAGAAATCCCAAATTGGGAACATCATTAGATATACAAGTTTCCTTGACGAACGTAATGAAGAATACCATTAGTTTCAAAGGAATACATCTCATTTGTCTACGACAACCACAAAGGAGTTCAAAATCTTTGTTTTTATTTTAGTTAAGACCATTCTCACATGTAGGCGACACCCATCAATGAACTCAGGAATGCTATCAACTGTCCCAATTTCGTTCAGCATTCTAAGAACGTCATTCGCCCCTCCATGTAGAGGGTCATACAAACCACCAGTTGCTCCAGCAAGAGTTGTATAGACATTTACACCACTTGAAACCAGATGTCGAGTAGTTGTAGTAGAGCAATTCATTTCATGCTCAGCATTGCAAGTTGAGGATTAGGTTTGTATGTCCTATCACCACATGAATCCAACATATAAAGGAAATTTTCTACATATGAAAGACTGCTAGAAGGGAAAACCAGTTGTCTCCCATTCCTTGTCAAGTTTGTAGCCGTTGCTATAGCTGGCACCCTCCCTAGCACATGGACAATCTGCATGTTCCAAACAAAATTTGAGTTGTAAAGATCTTGACCCCTCAAAACTAGATTGGCATCGGGGTGAAATGTAGAAAGCACACTTATTGTAGAGACCATCATACCCATTGGATGAGCATCATGAGGCATCTTTTGTATGATATTCATAAGTCCATTAGGTAGCGCTGAATGTTGAGAAATAGAAAATCCCCAATCTGCCAGTTGACTTGCAAAGGACAAATGAAGAAAGGAAAGACTGTGAAAATGCTTCCAAAAATGTTCAAAAACACATAGAAACATGCCAAAATCATGTCTAAAATGATGAAGACTTAGTTCAGAACACTATAAACACATGCCCTAGCTCAAGACGACCACGTCGAGGAAATAAATCCATGATTTTGGCAAAAACAGCCATGTTATGAACAAAAATGACTATGGAGATGCATGAAAAGAGTAGAAAAGACTTCTAAAATAATAAGAAAACACAGATACATATCTACTTAGGGCACTAAAACTGCCAAGAAAGATGAAAGATGAGCAAACGACTTCTGCTAACTCCATGTTTCCCTGCGAATTTGGCGTCTTCAGGCTCGACGGCTTACTAAAAATTGCAATTGATCTTTCATCTTTCATTACTTGCTTAAATACTATTCAATTGACATAGTAGAAAGGGAAGTTGAAGAGAGGGCTGCCTTTGTTGGAGGATTTTATCTATTGACACATATGTTGCTGCATTATCTGTGATGATTTGCACCACATTCTCTACACCCACCTCTAGGACAATGAGCTCCAACATTTCAGCCAATGTATTTGCATTTTTCACCTTATTGGATGCATCAACTGATTTCAAGAACACCACATTGTCCTTGCAAGCAACCATAAAATTAATAATGGTGCAGTTTTTTCCATCTGTCCACCCATCAGAAAGAATGGTGCAGCCATATTTTCTCCATTATTTTTTTTGGTCCTCCACCACTTCTTTTGCCCTATCAACCGCATTTGTGAGCAACCTACAAGAACAAAGTGAAATTAGGTCTTAGTATACAATTTTGATTTAATAAATAAGAAAAACAATTAAAATTTAAAAATAAAATCAAGTGGATTATTTACTAACCTCCCACCCAAATCCTTGTGAGAAGGGGCCTTGTACCCTTTTTCTGAAACTGTCATCGTGGTCACCAAATTTACCCAATAAGGACTCTCTGCCACATTCAATGAGATGTTGAAATACCAAAAACCAGCACATGCAATGTCTATTTCCTCATGTGCCTCCTTATTCCATCCAGTGGCCTCTAATGATGGTTGTGCTCCAGGCGTGTTCCTTGGCACAAAATAATTGTCTATAGGTTGTGTCCCACTCCCTGATGGTGATGTAGCAAAAGCGGTAAAATAGGGGGTGCTCATTTTGCGGATACACGGGCCACGACGAGAGCCCACTATGCTCTGAAGTGTTGCTTCTTCTTCAATGTCAATTGGAGCGCCTTGAGATTCAGCTATGGCTGCCCTCATAGCTAATTTTGTCCTCTCCCTTTGCATATTTTTTTCTTCCCCAGCTGCAAGTATGACGTTAACAAATCTTTTTATCTCTTTTGTAGTTTTTATCACATTTCCTAGTATAATGCTTGTTGTTAATGTTTGTATCTTCAGTCGTATGATCATTAGCATACATATAATACATGTTGATTAATAATAATATAATATATATGTTATATTATTATTAATCATATGAAATTTAATATTTAATATTTAATTATTATATTAATATTATTCTTAATTAATAATTGATTGATGAAACATTATAAGATTGATTAAATTATAATTAGTTGGAAGAGGTATGTCCTTTCTTATAAATAATAATGAATAGACATGTCCCATGAAGGGACATGTCTCTCCTATCCTCATTCCCAATATAAAAGAAAGAGAGATTGTTGCATTTGGAAAATACATACAACATAGAGTGTTATTACATTTGCAGATATCCTAAAAACTTAACATGGTATCAGAGCCAGACTGCAAATGTAAGAGAGTAGTTTGTTGATGGTGAATGTGTGGCTGTCTTAGAAAATACAGTCTCGGTAAAAGGACCATATCTCCCAAATGCACCGTTGGATTTTGCTAAATTTCGGATATGTTGGTTAAAACCTAATTTCAAATAATCTCACCGAAGCGATTAGAGA
>MU226003.1:1561749-1625964 GCA_018584345.1 Thuja plicata | reverse complement strand
CATTAGAATACATATAATATATGTTGATTAATAATAATATAATATATATGTTATATTATTATTAATCATATGAAATTTAATATTTAATATTTAATTATTATATTATTATTATTCTTAATTAATAATTAATTGATGAAACATTATAAGATTGATTAAATTATAATTAGTTGGAAGAGGTATGTCCTTTCTTATAAATAATAATGAATAGAAATGTCCCATGAAGGGACATGTCTCTCCTATCCTCATTCCTAATATAAATGAAAGAGAGATTGTTGCATTTGGAAAATACATACAACATAGAGTGTTATTACATTTGTAGATATCCTAAAAACTTAACACTTGTCAATGTCTACAAGGTGGTATTTGAGACAGTTTATGCCTCCATGAGTTAGTTTCTCACATTCTATGCAAATCACCATCCCAGGGTCCGGTCCTTCATTGGCATACCTCCATGTCCTATCTCTAACACCTTTAGGATGGGTGCCTATATATTTAGAAGGGCGTGGTTCTAGTGGCTAATCATAATTAATGGTTAACTGTGTCTGTTGACCTACACATAGAAAGTGAAAAGCCAAAATTAATATTTTAGTTAAACAATTAAGCAGACTATTTAAATTAGTTTCAATAATTTTAGACATTATTCAAAGTTTAAAAAAATTAAAAAAACTACTAGGGTTTGAGTTTTTTTTTAAATATAGATTCTTAAAAAAAAATAGTGAAAGATTCAACAAAACTTGTCAAAAATAGTGCTGAAATCTTGTTCTAAGTACTTAGGAATGATTTTGTATTCATTTAGATGCAACAAAAACTAAATAGAATGTTTTAAAAAACATAGAAACAAAATCAGAAAACCTGCCTAGGAATCTGATTGTTCTTCAAAAATCACTTGAAATCCACTCAAATTCGCTTCTAATCAATTGAAATCAGTTACCAAGGGCTTGGAAGCCTATTTTCCCCCAGTCAAATAAAAACACAAAAAACATAAAAATAAAGTCAGCTGGGCCGTTTTTTCCCTTAAACGCTGACTGTACAAATGCGGCCGAGTTTTTGTATCGGACTCGTCGAGTTTAAAACTCGCTGAGTCTTGCCTGCGAGTAAAAGTCATTAAAACTTGCAAAGCATATAAACTCGGCGAGTTTTTAAAACTGACGAGTTTTTAAAAGTCGCCGAGTACTCTGCGAGTCTGCCAACTATGCATTCAACAAGGTCACCGTCAAAATGCTCTATAGACTTCTAAACATCAAGTTGAACCAAAATTTTGGTATTTAAACATTTAAAATGTTCTTGTAGGACACCGTATTAGGGGAAATAGACAGATTAGGATAAAGGAGTGTATTGCAGATAGCCGCCTCAACAAGGTGGAGAAGTTGACTCTAGCAAAACAGTCAAATAATTAAGCATCACATTAGCATTGAAAAAACTTACGTGCTTGCTAAAGATGATAACTTCTACACCCCAACTGTGCAAAGCAGTGGACAATGGCAAACATCATGACAATTTAATAGGGATGACTACTTGAGGTTGAGTCATTCATAGAGAGCTATAAAAATCAAGCTTCATTGATGTTCCTTATAAACAGTTAATTAATTAATTCCAAAATGATTATTTAATAAACTATTTATGGCGACAATTAATTATTTTTTCTTAGTCAAGAAGTTGTGAATAGTGACTAATCAATCAACAGGATAGTGTGTCAATAGAATATATGTTAAGGGATGGTTTACAATCCATCACCTAAATAAGGCAATTGATGCTCTAAATCTGAGTTGGTCTTTAAGGCATCATACGTACCTAATAAAATTATCTATATAAGGAGCTCTACTCGCACACATTCATCGATGATAGATAACATAGGGTGATGTGAAACGTCATTGGTCTCCTCATTTGTAGTTACAGGGTTTTTAAGATGCATGTTTCTACTGTTATGAATTGTTGAAGCCTAAAATCTTGTAAAAGTTCTATGCTTAATCTTTTGCCTTAATTTCAAATTTTGGAAAGGCCTAAAATCTAATAAAAAACTATCTATTTAATCTTGACATTCTTAACTTCAAGTTTTCAATTGAACTAAATTTTACATCTTATAGACTATCTGACAAACTTCTAGAGAAAAGTATTGTTTGTGAATCAAAATAAAACAAATTTACGTAAAATGGCCCAGAAAACCCTGCCAGCGCCAAGAACAAAACACGAAAAACCAACATCGCATGTGAATCTACTTATGGAAATTGAAGTATAAACAGTTTTCAGGTTTTCTACTGAAATGGATAAAAACACGGCCAAGATTTTAATTTCCTTTTACAAACATTTTTTAAAGTTGAAAGCATAGTCAAATTATGGTTTTTAACCTTACACAAACATCGGACCCAACTCAGGTCCATCCACTGAATTAAAACTATGATCGTTGTTTGAAACTATTTACTCTTGGTATGTGACATACATCTCAAGTTGTGATGTTATAGCATTAGATTAGAAATGATAAAAAGAAGTCTTGTATTGTTCTATGGTGGATATATTTTTCTTTAATTCTTCACCGTCTTTTAACAATTACAGGTGGTTTTAAATGTTGGAATCTGTCAATAGTCAAGAAGCAGCACTCTGTTATGAACTTGCAACTGGACAGTTTAAGTCCCTGTATATCACAGTTGATCAGTTGCGATAGTTACAGGTTGTTCCAAAATGATTAAACCTGTCAAGAACGGAGAGGCTGCACTTTGTATACCTATTGTATCTGGACTGTTTAATTCACTGTAAATGATTGATTTAATGCCCTGGTAATGATATTCAATTGGTTCTATCTAGTGGCAGTTTTGCAAATATGTCACACGGAGCATTTGTAAGTGGATCCATATGCCCACTCAATTTACAGTGCCATCTCGGCCTTTTAATAAGGTCAGAGGTAATGCATGAGCAATTTCATATGAGAACATTTTCCGCTGCATTGTTTCCTTTAATTCAATATCAATTTAAGCTATTTTTCAATGTACATTAAAAAACTGTGTATTGATATTTTGTTGTTCGCTTAAAAAGGCATTCTTCTCTATTGTATAAGGTACAAAAATCTAAGTCTTCCTGCTTATCTAGGTGACGCTATTTTTTAATCTAATTTTGTTGTTGGAGGATAGGGCAAGGTTAATAAATTGGCAATTGTGATATGTCGATCAGAATAGAAGTAAATATGGATCTGATAGGTCGATCAGAGTGGAAGTAAATATGCAAAAGCTCTAGTTGCCTTGATAAAAGAGGAAATAATAGATATATTATATAGGTTTAAATTTAGGTGAAGATGAACATAATACAATTGGATTCCTGTGTATTCTAATTACATCACTTATTACATATATGAAGATAAAATGGTCTATTGATAAATAATATAAATGTATCATTACATCACTTATTACATATATGAAGATAAAATAGTCTAATGACAAATAATATAAATGTGCCAAATAAGCTCAATGACCATTATTGTTGCCACACTTGCCCCATAATGACATTCACAAAGAGGATCTAGGATTGTCTAGTGCATTTCATGTGGTAAAGCTTCTTTAAGATATCTATTATTTGATCCTTTGTATTGCATACACAATCTCGATCAACCTCAATTGAACGATTCTTTGATGTAGTGATGTTGAATCTCAATATCTTTGTTTCTGCTACAATATATTGGATTTTGTGTCATTTGTATAGTACTCATGTTGTCAAAATAGCAAAGATTATGGTTCAGTCAATATCTAGTGCATATTCTGTAAAAGTCATCTATTGTTTGGCAAGCTATAGCTTTGTACTCAACCTCTACAAAGAAAGTGATACACTTACTATTTCTTGGACATACAAGAGAATACTATAAAACCATGACCAAAAGTAGACTTATTGTGATCTATGGAACCAAATTAATCTATGTATAGCCAATCAACTTACTATCCATTAAATTTTGAAATATAATTCCATAATTCAATGTCCCTTTGACATATCTCAAACCATTTGGCTACACTTCAATGTGTTTCTTTGGATTCCAACATAAAATCTAGATGCCAAGCTCATTGCATATGCAATATATAATTAGATAATAATTAAGTAGGTCAAACTAAAAATATGTTGTTTGTATAGAGTGGGTTTCACTAAATCTAACATGTCTAAATTAAACAAATTAAGACCAACGTCTATCAGTGTTGCAATTGGTTTAGAACCTTTCATCTAATTTTTCGTAAGATGTTTAAAGCATACTTTTTCAAAGAATTGAATATTCCATCTAAATTTTTCTATACTTCTATTAAATTTTATGCATACATTCTAAATTGTCATATCAAGGTCTATATAGTTACTTTAAACTTGAAAAATGAAGTTCAATTGTTCTCAAAATAGATAAGATCGTCCACATAGAGAATTGGACAAGAATATCATTAGTTGAGCTTCTAATTAAAAAGGGATTTGAATGACTCTTAAAAAAACCTTTTGTTATAGGTACGAATCTACCCTAGAATACAATACTTTTTTATTTCTTAAAACTATACAAGGCATCCTTTAATTTATATAGTCTTCTCGAAAGCTATTTCAAAACATCTATGTTGTGACATTTGTATCTATTGATACTAAAATTTGTATTCAAGTAAGGTAACAACCCTTTGTGGGAAGTTCAATAATTGGGCGACTCGTGTTGCGCAATATTAAACGACCTTTGAGATTTTAGAAGGCAGCTCTTCATTTTACTTTCTGCTTTAGAGGGAGAAGGAAGAAGGAAAAACAATAAAAGTAAATCTAAGTTGATACACCATAACGATATTTGGTAAAACACCTTTGTACCTAATTATAATATTGCATAGTGCAATAACAAATTCTTAAACCATAAAAGGAGTCACAGACATGATTTGATACCTTACAAAATCGTGTTATATTCAAAGATGTTGTATAGCATAATAAGTGAAAGTCAGAAAATATTCCACAGTAGGCACAATCAGCCATAAAGTCTATATCAAGGACATGAGACAAATTATACGAAGATCGAAATAAAACCAACTATTACTATAACTAATTCTAGAGTTTTTAGATTGACAGATGCCAATAGAAATAAAGAGATCCGCTCTTAATTTATAGCTTGGGTTCTGTCAAAGATGAAAACCCAACCTCCTAGAAGAACTATCCACGATATTAGCATGGGTTGTCTCATAGATCCAACCAAAAGTTGAAGATCGCCGAAATAAACCTTGTTAGATTCAAAAGATGGAGGGGACAAGAGTTTGCACAGGTACCAAAAGAGTAGAGAGTAGCGATGCCAAGAAAATAGTTTAAGCTAAAGGAAACTATCACAATAAATGTCGGTTGAGATCACTGCAAAATACCACAAAGGGGAACGTGACTACAATGGATGCAAAAGGAGAGGGGTGCCACACGTCAACACAACGGACCATTCTTTGAAGAGAAAAGGGAAAAAAACTAAGGTGATGCACCAACTTGACACCTGGATTCTCTACAACAATGAGAGAATTGTTAGGATTGAGGAACACTGAGAGGGGGGTGAATCAATGTTCTATCACTTTTAACCTTATTAAACTGATTGCATAACCATAAACTAAATGTAATTGAAAGTAAACAATAGAAGCATAAGCAAAGCATCCAAAACATTATGACACCATGATTTTTATTGTGGAAACCTGGTTAAGGGAAAAACCACAGTGGGGATGGAACCTATAAGTAATTACTTTTGCAGAAATAACACTATGTTAAAGTTTTGAGTACATAGGGGAATGCACATTCATTCAGGCTTATAGCCTAGAGCTCACTGCTCAAATTACATATAAAGGCTCACTGCGATACAAAATGATAGGATTATAATCCAACAAAAATGAACGGAGAGTTAGCATCAATTATGCCTGAACAGTTCCATGTAAGTACAATGTAATTTTGCTTATCTAACAATCGAACTGCAGATCACTAATCCATCGCACATACACAACATATCATTATCTTATCCAACCATCACATCACTAAATCATCTCAAAAACTTGAGCTTGTATATCTATTAGCAAAGGTAATAACTCCATTAGTCGGCCTCAAGAACAATATGAGTAGCATGTGAATTGTTGGCTAGATCCAACCTCAAAACGTGTCCCTAACATTGAACAATGGCATAGATATCAACATGTATGTTGGCTCTATGAAATACAACTCTCCAACTGATCAAACTATCGATTTGATAGGATCGCTTATCGATCCAATAACCACCTATCTTTGTTCTTCATTGTCTTTTGTATACTTGATACTTAGAAAGTCATAACTCGAACATCTAATAACATTAACTGTTGCGAACATATAACAAGGTATATTATACATCTCTGAAACTCCTCTTAGGTTCACACTCCAAAATTTCATCATATCTCCCTGTACCGATCCATATACCAAACTATGTATATTGTGTCAGTTTTCCCATACTTAGCCAAATCTGCACTCTAACCTTTAGTATCACCACAATATGATAAGTAGTCATGTAATGCATGTATAGTTTCCATCAATAACAACATATACACTAACCAGAGGAGTCATGAACCATCCTGGAATCTCTAGTCACTTGTGGAATCACGAAGATGCATAAGAACATGACTTGTGAAACTCAAGACATAATAAGACCAACTTGACTCAACAAGTAAACAGCCATATTGATTATGTGTTTGTGTTTTTATACTAGTTTGGACAGTGACATCAATGATTAATGATGTCTAATTTTAAGAATGAGGTACCCCATATAAGACTAACCTGTCTGGTTTCAAGTGTTCTCTCCCTTGTCTAAGACAAAATGAATTTTTTACAAGAGATGTTTCTATGTGACTTGGTTAATAGATAAGACAATTAGGTCATTCTCATTGAGAACCTGCTTATTAGTTTGATAATTTTGACTTAGTTTCGCTGAAGCTCAGAGTTGTATGAAATCGTTCAATTCCTATTTTGAAATGCGAAAGAATTGGTTTATGTACAAAGGAGATTTATTTTATTTTTTCAATTTTTTTGTCTGTCTTTAATAGTTTTTTCTCAGTTCATTTTGCAATTTTTTTTTAATTTTCTTAGGACATTTTCAATGGTTTTGAAGTTTTTGAAAGACTGTTTCCAATTTTTAGATTTTTCAAGACATTTTTCAATATTTTTGGTATTATTTCAAGACTTGATGGATCATGACATTGGGGTGCCCAAAATCAAGACATAATGGGCAATTTATTGTGGAAAGGCCATGGTGGACTGATTTTGTGTTGAGTATGATATTATAGGACAAGGACAATTTACGAATTTCAAATCGCGACAGATTTTATTACGAAATATGAGGTGAGATGACAAGTGATAACATGTTGGAGTTGTTATAGATGGTAGAGGAATGATCTCTACACATGGCATCAAATTTCTTAGTTTCAACATGATACTTGCCCAAGGCGCCCATGAAGTGGTTTACACCATAGGATGAATTTTTCTCTTGTATTTTATTTTTGTGTCACCGAAGACGCCTGATTGCTAGGTTTGTGCCAAGGTAACATTTTTTGCTTTTTTTTTTATAAATATTTTTGAAATGGGTCTACTTTGAGAGTTGTGAGTAGTACTTGTGTAGATGCAAGTTGTTAATGGGTTCTGATAGTGGCTGGCCCTATAATGTGGATATGTGAAATGCTCTAGACTCATAGACTGATGTAATGATGTAAGGACCTAACCATTTTGGTTCAAACTTTCCTAGTTTTTCTCTTTCCATTTGATTTTTTTGATTTTCCATTAGTATGAGGTCACCAACTTCAAAAGCTTGGGGTATGACCTTTTTGTTGTAGCTTCTCCTGAGACGTTGATATTCACGCAAATGTGTTAGTGCATTTTATCTCTTTTCATCGAGCAACTCTAGCTCATTTTATCTCTTTTCATCGAGCAACTCTAGCTCCTATAGTCAAGATACTCGGTATTCCTCATCTGAAATGATGTATTGAAGGGATACACACAATGATGGGAGTTCAACCTCTATTAGAAAGATAGCTTTGGTATCGTATACTAGTGAGTATGGAGTGGCCCTTTTGGAGTACAAAAACTTGTGTGGTATGCCCATAAGGAGGGGTTGAGTTGGAGGTGCTAGTCTCGACCAACTTCATTGACTGTCTTGTTTAAGATTTTTATAATAGTTTTATTTGTAGCCTCGGCCTTGTCGTTACCTTGGGGAAAGTAGCATAAAGAATAGCTATGGTGGATATGGAATTTTTGGAAAAGTTCATCCGCTTGTTTATTTGAAAAGGGGGAGCAATTATCTATAATGATGGTTTGTGGAACACTGTACCGACCTATGATATAGTTTAAGAGAAACTTGAAAATATTTTTATCGGTGGTGTGTGTTATTGGGATTGCTTCAACCCACTTTGTAAAATACTCAGTGGTTGTGATTATGTACTTATGACCATCATAGGATAAGGGATAATTCTTTCTAACAAGGTTGAACCCCCATTGCAAAAAGGGCCATGGTGATGTGAGTGGTTGTAGCTCTTGAGTTGGTGCATGGATGACATTCTTGTGAATCTGAGATTTTCTACACTTCCGCATAAATAAGCAAGCATCTGTCTCCATCGTGGGCCAATAATACCCAATTCTTAGAAGCTTCTTGGCTAAGGTCACACCACTAGAGTGAGCACCGCAAATTCCCTCGTTTACTTCATGTAGATGTCTAAAATCGTCCTAATATTAATTTAATTAATATTCCCATAGTATTATAGTTAATTTTAATTAATTATATTTGTTATATTCTTCTATCTATTTAATTAAATATGATTCACCTTCATAATATTTAAATCTTAATTTAAGTATTATTGCCCCTTTTAATGTGTTAAATCTTATTTCTATACATTTCCTTCATTTATCCCTTTTAAATAAATTTATAATTTATTTATTCCTCCGCATGACTTAATTCTACTAAACCACAATTAATTTAAATTTAATTTGGATTAAACTAATTTGAACCTAGATTCTACCCTACCTCACATCATTCTCTCCAAATAGACCTACTTAATAATTAACTAAGGTCAATTAGGCTAATTTCTTGATTCCTACACATATTAGTCCCAATTATTTGCTCACACATGTGTAAGCAAATTTTCAAATTTGACTTTTCAAAATAATCCTAATTTGGTGCCAACAAGGTTTCTTACAAGATTGATGACACTTTCTTACACTTTCTAAAAGTGTTTTATTGGACAAAAACTCTTACACCTCTTACAAGATCCTTCACATGTGTACTTTAAGTACACCTTGACCCATCACATCACAAGTTGCTCACACATGTGTGAGCGAACTTGACCTCTTGCATGGCTTATGTGTCCCCATGTGACACCTATGTGGATGCCACATGAGCTCCACCTCATCCAAGCCCTCTCCTTCCTTCCAAAAATCTATAAATAGAGGCTATTGCCAATAGCAAATCATCTCCCTTTTATGCATTGTTATCATGCTAGTTTAGTTTTTGAATTCTTAGCTAATAGTTCATGCTTCCATGCTTTTAGTTCATTTAAAAATCACATCTTAGGTTTAATCATGGAATGAATCTAGTTTCTTTGAATCTTGCATATCATCTTAGCTTAGTTATTGAATCTTCATCTTAGTTTAGTTCTTGCATTTTCATCATTGTGAGAGCTTGAGACAAGTTCTCAATACTTGTTTCTCGAGTTCTTCACTCATTTTAGTCATTTAGCTTGCATTCTTGATCATCAAAGTGAGATTTTATTATTGTGTTGGGAGAGCACACCCACATAATTCTCTAAGAGCAAATCAACAAGGCATTGGGTACCCTTGTTTAGCTCATTAGAGGTTGTGATGAAATTCTTTGTTTTAGAGTATGATTAGACATGTTAGTAAGTTTTAATGATTTATATATCTAACATTTGCATGTCTGGGTGTGCTCCCAATATGTAGGTTTCCAACACATATATTTTGGCACGTCCGGTGGGACCCACATCCCTTGTTTTACAAATTTTTAACAAGTTTTATGCATTTTCCGTAACTCCAGAAAATTCTTACGCAGAGCCGTCTCCGTTATGATTTTGTCGTCCGCGTTCACAGGTCGTTGTTTGCGCAGATCCACCGTCTGCACCTACAGACAACCGTCTCTGCGCCATACAATACAGACTTAGTTTAAGTTGGTTTTAAAATGATTTTTACTGAAATTTGAGGTTTTGACAGGGTGTTAATTTTTAAGAGTTAAATACTGCCAAAATCGGGAAAAAATTAATATTTTTGTTTACTAAGTCTTTTTGTCAATTAATTGTCTGTGTTTGGCCATTTGTGCAGGTTATCTACCGTCTATGCAAATTGTCGTCTGCGCACTGAAACTGTCATCTACGAGTTTTTGGCTTTTTGATGGGTAATAGTTTCTATTTTTTAACAGACTATCATCTGCGCATCTTGTCGTCTACGCAGATTGCCATCTATGCTCTTTTTTTTTTGTCAGCGCATATTTCCTCTAATTTAGTACTTTTAGCAGATTTCAGAATTATTGATCTTTTTCAAGGTTTTGCAGCACTGTTTCTAAAGACCAAATTATCAAAACTACTAACTTTGTTGTGCTTGTATGACGATTGGAAAAGATTAATTTCAAACTACTCATATTTGTTTGCAGGTTACCTTGAAAGAATTCAACCAAACGATCGTGCTTCTTAGCATAATCATTTAATTAGGCACCTAGATTTAATTAGGAGATTTTATTTGTGTGATTCAAAATAAACATTAGGGGAGTATGCTCTCTTCCTTTTTTGGAAGATCAAAAACCTAGACATATTTATTTTGTATTAAATAAATAAGTCTTTTTGAGAAAGAACAAGTGTTTGGAGAAAGAGACACTGGTAGGAGAGTATGCTCTTTTTCGCTTGAGGGAAAATCAGAAATCTAGACCCCTTTCGTCATCAATCCATGTTTTCAAAGTTAATCCTTTAGTTGGGCCTTCCGGTTGAGGAAAAAATCTCTCGGTAACGACCCATGTGAGAATGAGGTGTAAGCCACACCACTCCAACTCACATTAATCAAATTTACTCTTTGGGGTTAAAGCATCGGGAGTCGATTGGCATTTGAGCTTATACTCGGCTCTCGTCTAACTTAAGTGCAACCTCACAGTCTCAATCACGTTTATGTGACCACTTTTTTCAAGACGCTCTATGGGGTTATACGCCTGAATCATGCTTGCGCGGACATAGAGGATACAATCGAACGAAGACCCTTACTAAGCACTCTAGGCATAGAAGCTAACCAATTCACCTCCAAACGATGACTTACTATAGTGTAAGCGGAGGGAAGAATTTCCCCACAAGATTCTCATCATATGTGTCCCAGGGTATTGTGTTGCGAAAGAGATCTTTGTAGCACGGAAATAATACCTGGAAAAAGGAAAAAACATGGGCACTCTTTCGGGAGTGACACTGCTATGTGAGTTGAAGGGATACCAAGCAATTGGCCTATAATATTTCATTCAAAGCCAATTCCTTAGGTAGACTTGTGTTTGAAGTGCTTGAAGAATATTGAGAAATCCAAAACACGAACAAAATACCCAATGAACAAAATTTTTCACACTTGCTTGTATCCCTCAAGGTTGCTTTGTCCCTTGTTGGATTGTTTTCAAGACACATGCTGGTTATTTCCTGGTTTGAGTATGTTGAAATTGGTTCTTTCCATTGAACAAATCCACTGAAGATCATGATGAATTCTAAAATCAGTCCAAAACATCAAAACACTGTCCAAGTTACAGACTGTCGTCTCCGCTCTGGAGTTGACGTCTGCGTAGATCACCATTTGTGCATATCGCTATATGCGTCTGAGACGTCCGTCTTTGCTTGAAAATAGCGAGCTTCAAAATCTGTCAAAATCTTTGAAATTTGGTCTCCTATGGCACACTGAAACCATTTGTCCTAAATCATTCAGTCATCCAGTCAAATCAAAATTTTCACCATATGACATGACCGGTTCCAAGAAACACAAGAAGGTTAAGCTTCCAAGACCTCCAATTTATCGAGAACAGAAAGAGACCACTCGAAAATCCAAAGAATATCAACACATTTTTGCATCAATGAAGCAAGAAATCGAGTATTGTGAGAAAATTGATAAAATCATGTACAATAAAAAAATTTGCAATTTTATGGCCAAATATCCTGTCAACTGTGCCTTTTTCACCCTTGAGCAATATGATTATACAAACCTCTTGTTTCTAAAGTCAATTCTTCAATTCTTTCATCATCATCAAACATTATTCTTCCTCTTGGAGCATTAGATCAAATCTCTTTGCATCAAATCAAATTAATCCCTTTTAGGTTGAAAGACCTTAATCAAACGTATTATAGACCTTCATCCTCAAAAAAATACAATATTGCGTGTAGACCTTCAGGCTGTCTCAAGTGATTCAAATCCATTAGTGATGTCCCATTTTTCTTGAGATCACAAGTCTATCTTCAAGTAGAAAAGATATCATTTAATCCTTTTGTGTTTGTATCATCACAAGGTCTTGTTGTACCTAGGTTTTGTTCCAAAAACCTTTAAATCAAAATCAATCATCAAGTAAAATCAATCCTTATCCAATCAATCTAATCCAATGAAAACAAATCATATCTTTTCTCCATTCCATTTCATCTCTCAATCTTACATCTTCTTGTCTTCCATTCTTCTGAGTCCACCATTGTATGGTAGTCATTCGATCCCAAGCTAGAAACATGAGGCGTGCAACACTCAACAATGCTACCTTTGAGGAGAATCCTTTTACCCATTAATTCTTTCAAGGCACTGAAGTAGCAAATGAGGACATAACCAACGCTCCTGAAGAAACTGAGTTAGTGGATCAAGAAGAAAGAACTACGCAAGTGAACGATTTCCTTAGCGATCCATATAACTTAGAAATGGTTGAAAATGCCATTAATAAAAACAATGGTGAAATCTTCTTGAATCTCATTTGAAATGGCATTACAGTGCCCGCCAACTTTGATGAATCACTCCTTACTCAAAAAATCACCAAAGTCGCAGCTGCTACCATGGCCATGGCCATGGCTTCCAATTCAAATGCTACATCATCAAATGATACTCATAAAGGAGCTACTAGTGAACCTTCCACATCGATACCTACATCAACACCTGTATCAACAACTACATCATAAGTCTAATTAACACAAGAACAAATTCAATAGATCCTAAGTGTCTTTCCAAACATTACTGCACACAATAGCACTCACGCAACAATGAGTACTACTTAAGGAGCAAGCGCTAATGTCAACAACATAGGGCAGATTTCCATGGCTTTGCCTACATCATCTATGTTTCAAACAACGGGTATGAAGACATCTGCGACCAACACATCTAGATTTTATCAATACATGCCCCCTCCTATAGTCGGTATGAACTCCACTGGATTGTCGGCTGCACAATTTGGAGGAGGATCAGCTTATGTGCCACCATTTACTCCACATAACGGTCCAAATTTAGCCCAAAAAGTTAATGAACTCAAAAATCTTGTGCATGGTTTACAAAATGGGGGCAAAAAGGAGTTTTCTTTTGAAGAGATTTGTCCCTATCCATTTGACAAGTCCATCACAATGCAACCATTCCCCCCAAACTTTGAGATGCCTAAATTTGATAAATACAAAGGTGAAACATGTCCTCTACAACATGTCAAATAATTTTACATCGCATGTCAAGAAGTTGCGTATACAAAAATTACCTAAAAAGACTCTTCACTAGGACTCTTGGAGGCGCACCTTTGGAATGGTTGATGGCCCTTCCTTATGGATCAATCTCTACTTTTTCTGATCTTGCAGAGAATTTTCTTAGAAAATATTCATATAACATTGAGCATCAAGCAACATTCAGCGATTTGTGCAGTACTAAACAAAAGAATGGAGAAACCTTTGCTAGTTTCTTACAATGATGGAGATATATTTCAAATCGCATGCCATGGAAAATACCTGATAGTCACTTAATTGACATCTTCACAAAGAATTTGATCTCCGAGATGTCTTTCCAAATGAAAATGGCTTCACCTGACACCTTTGAATCCCTTGTCAAGAAGAGAAAAAACATTGAAGATGACCTTTTGCAAAGAGGAAGCATCAAACATTATACTCCTTCCAACAATGATAAACCAAAATTCTGGAGTAAGAACAAAGGATTTGTCAATGATGGAGTGACTGATGCCAAGCATGTTCAAACTGTTCAAGCATCCAACAATAATAATCAAAACAATCGCAATAACAATCAGAATCAAAATCAGAATCACAACAACAATCAAAATCAGAATCAGTATCAAAACAACAATCAGAATAACAATCAACAACAACCATGCAACCAATCATATTTGTTCTCTCGTAACAACAACAACAACAACAACAACAACAAAAACAACAACAACAACAACAACAATGACAATAACAACAATCGACAATGATGACAATTCACAGCATTAGCAGAACCCCTAGACATGATCTTTAAACAACTTGCAGATCAAGGAATGATAATCTATCAAAATACGTAGTCTTTTGATGAGAATCAACCCAAACCCACTTGGTATAGAGATAATAAATATTTTGATTATCATCGCATCAAAGGGCATGATACCAAGAAATGCATGAAGCTTAGACACTTTGTGCAAGATCTCATTGAGGATGGAAAAATCAAAGTTGAAGGTTAGAATGCATCCTCATCTACTGCGAAACTTAAAGTCTACAATCAACCCTTCCCACTGCACAATCAAAACAATGTATCCAATGCAATCCCATATGATTACTCTACCAATACTATCACAGGCAATGATCGAACATGCGGGAGTCTAGAAGACAATGATATATTTGGGTTTGATGCTCTTTGTGGCTGCATTGAAGAATCTGACACATATGTTAACACCATAATCCTCAAAGTTGTTGATTGTAATGCTACCACATGCAGACCCAGAGTCACTTTCCAAGTTGCTGATAACCTTCTACATCTGCGAATCCACCAGCTGCACCATCTACCGCTACTCGGTTTGCCTCACGCTATGACCTATTGGCTCAGTTAGGAAAGACGCCTACACAGATATCTATTCTAGAACTTCTACGTACCTTGCCAATTCACAAAGAAATCCTTGAAGATGCTCTAAATGAATCTCGTGTCCCTGAAAATATCAACGCTGCTCAATTCCAAGCTATGACCGGGAACTTAGCTGCACAAGAGTACCTTGTCTTCATCAATAAGGAATTTCATGGTCCTGACCTTCATCATAACAAATCCCTCCATATCAAAGCCAAAATCCAATCCACAAAAATAAAATGAGTCCTTATAGATGGTGAATCTAGTTTAAATTTGTGCACATTGAAAATGATTTGTAACATCGGTCTTTCTGAGGACCTCCTGGATGTAGACAAGAGAATCAAAATAAAGTCCTATGATGATAGAGAACAAGAAAGCAAGGGTTTGATCACACTACCCTTACAAGTGGGCCCAACCTTGATTAAAACTATTTTCCATGTGTTGGATCTAGATCTACCATACAATATCTTGCTGGGATGATCCTGGATACACGCTATTAAAGGTGTACCCTCCACTTATCAGCAATGTCTCAAGCTCCCACATCATTGTAGAGAAATCGCGATTCCTGGAGATCTTGAGCCCTTTCAATACTGCAAGAGACTAGAAGGAAAACAATCCAACTACTATCCATTGAATGAGTTTGGCCAAAATTTCAAAAAAAGAAACCTTTACTCTGAGCACTTCCTTAGTTCTAGAAAAGACATCAGAAACACAAGCTGATCAATCCAAAGGAAAGGAAAAGGTCACTGAAGACAAATCCTCTAGATTTGAAACAAAGACCACCTTTACAGATCAAGGCATGGGAGAATATAAATTTGAAAGTGCTCTATGCATTGGACAACTCCCTTTGTCCCTGAAGTCATATGGAAGACCATCACCATTACCTCTCTCTAAAGACAAAGAGCTCATGCATTGCAAAAAAACCACTTTTGAACATTGGGGATCCTTATCAGATGAACACATAGAATACAATGTCCTTGATTGGCTCTACAACGATGAAGAAGAAAAACCTGTGACCTTCCCTAAACGAAAGTATATCAAGGTTACTCCCATTGTTGAAAACATGGGGTATCATGGTACTGGTCTTGGCGCTAATGAAACTGGTAAGAAGAAAATTATAATAGCCAATGACTATCCTCGAGGACATAGATTAGGTTCTATAGAAACTAAGACTAACTTCGCTAAGGATTATTGTTTAGGCGCCTCAGATTCAAACACTGAAAAATATTTCTTCAAAATTCCTTTCCACTATGTTGAAGATGACCTCGATGACCTTAACCATGTCTTCACTTTCACCCAAGCTGACCTTTCATCCCCTCGCCTTCCCCTCAAAAAACTTGAACTAATTGATTGGGATCAATAAGATTCACCACTAGTTTTGGACGTTTGTTATTCAGATGAGGCAGCTTTAGCCCTCTTTGGACTTAAGAATCTCTAAGAATACAAACATCAGATCCACTATAGTGAGAAAGCCTACTTTGGTAGCCAAGTCAATTCTCTTAGTCACAAAAGTGACAATAAAAAAAATAATAAAAAAAATGAAAATACAGAAACATCCCCTGGTGAAAACCTCTTGCAGGCACCTTCAGATGAAGAAAAAGATAAAATAAAGGACACATCCTCAAGTGAAAACCTTTCTGAGGTGGTAGAGGAGGGAGAAGCTAACCTGCCATTCATATCATCAGAACTAGAAGTGTCCTCTATGATTATTGAAGACACTATCCCGATCAATCTAGGCACAAAAGCAGATCCACACATCACTTACATTGCAGTTCTCTTAGTGATCAAGAAAAGAAAGACATGAAGACATTCCTTCATAAACATAAAATAAAATTTTCCTGGACCTAGAAGGACATGCCCGGGATAGATACAGATCTTGTCATGCACCATCTTGCTGTGGATCCTAATGTGAAACCTGTCAAACAAAATCTTTGCAAGATGCATCCACAGGTCGCACTGGTAGTCAAAGTAGAGATTTAGAAGATACTGGATGCTGAAGTAATCAGACCTATAGACTATCCTGAATGGGTCTCCAATATTGTGCTAGTAGGCAAACCTGCTGGGGGCATTCACATCTGTGCTGACTTCAGAGACCTAAATCTTGCATGTCCTAAGGATGATTTTCCACTCCCAAATATTGACGTTATAGTGGATTTGACTCCTAGACACAAGATGTTGTCCCTCGTGGATGGATTCTCAAGTTACAATCAGATTGGGATAGCACTTGAAGATCAACACAAAATTGTATTCACGACACCTTGGGGTACCTTCTGTTATCAGGTGATGCCCTTTGGCCTTATGTATGCTAGCGCCACATATCAGAGAGCAATGACAACCATCTTCCATGATCTCCTACATGTCATCATGGAAGACTATGTGGATGATCTTTTAGGTAAGTCCAAGACACGAGAATCACACATTCCTATCCTCACTACCATTTTTGAGTGATTGGAAAAGTACAAGCTTTGGCTAAATCCCAATAAATGTGTCTTTGGAGTACAATCTAGTAATATAATAGGATACATTGTGTCACGGTGTGGAATAGAAGTTGACCCAAAGAAATTAAAATCCATCCTTGAGATGCCACCTCCAAAAACACTGAAATAGTTGTGCATCTTACAAGGAAAACTGCAGTCCATCAAGAGATTCATGTCACAACTGGTAGATAAGGTGCATCCATTTTCTCATCTCTTGCACAAGAATATCAAATTCCAAAGGGATTTCTTATGTCAAAATGCATTTGAGAAGATAAAAGGCTATCTAGCTAATCCACCTGTGTTGGTACCACGTATTGCTAGCCGTCCTCTGAATTTGTATATATCCACTACAGAGGTTGTGTTGGGAGCCCTTTAGGCACAATTAGATGATACCGACAAAGAGCGAGCAATTTATTATCTCAGTAGGACTCTTATTGGTTATGAATTGAATTATTCCCTCATTGAGAAAGCATGTTTGGTTGTTGTCTTCTGCACACAGAAACTATGACATTATATGCTCAATCATAAGATTCACCTTGTTGCCAAAATTGATCCACTCAAATATCTCTTGTCACGTTCTGCTCTTACTGGTCGTACAACGAAATGGGTTCTGATCCTTAGTGAATTTGACATTGTTTATGTGGATCGCAAGGCTATCAAAGGACAAGTTATTGTAGATCAGTTAGCTGAAGCACTTGTTGATGGTAAACATCCACTAATAACTGATTTTCCAAATGAATCAGTACACAATCTTTCCCTGATTACCCCATGGAAACTTTATTTTGATGGATCCTTTACTTAGAAAGGATCGGGGGAAGAAATCTTATTTGTTACACCAAAAGGGGATCTCATCCCTAAATATTATAAATTACAATTTCCTTGTACAAACAATATCGCAGAATATGAAGCCTTTGTACTTGGACTATGTCAGGCCATGCAATGGAAGATTCTCAATTTTTTGGTACTAGGTGATTCACAATTGGTTATCAAAAAATTTATGGATGAATATAAAACAAAGGATGATAAGTTGCTTCTCTATTGTCGTACAGTTGAGGACCTCAAATCACATTTCACTGAATTGGTCTTCCAAAAATTCCTTGCACAAACAACAAAGCAGCTGATGCCATGGCTACTATCGGGTCCTTGATCACCATGCCAGAATACAGTACACGGTGCGAGTTTATCGTCAAGAATCTTACGGTCCCTGCCTGTGACAAACCAAGTTCTAAAATGGTGTGTGAGATTGCTTATCATAACTCCCCATGGTACCAAGAAGTATACTCCTACCTTCCCTATGGACATACCCCACTTGCCATAACTCCCCATCAACGCAAAAACTTCATTCGTCAAACTTCTCGATACACAATCCTCGGTGATACACTTTTCTAAAAGAATTTCGATGGAACTCTTCTAAGGTGTCTAAATTCTGATGAAGTGTAAATGTCCTTGGAGGAGGTACATCAAGGAATTTGTGGGGCTCACTCTAGTGGACTCACTTTGGCCAAGAAGTTGTTATGCACTGGATATTACTAGCCTAGTATGGAACAAGATGCTTACAACTATGTGAAGAAATGTGTGCCTTGTTAGTAGCATGGCAATTTGATACACGCTCCATCCCAATCCCTTCCACCCACCATCACCCCCTGACATTTTTCCCGCTGGGGTCTCGACCTCATTGGCCAGATTTTCCCTAATTCTTCCAATGGCCATAAATCCATCCTTTCCACTACTAATTACTTTACCAAATGGGTCGAAGTTCTTCCTCTCACCTACACCACTGGAAAATAGATCTTGAAGTTCATTTTGAACTATCTTATCTGTCGCTATGGAATTCCTCAGGACATCATTACTGATAATGGGGGACCTTTCAAAAACAAGTATGTCACAGAGCTATGTAGGAAATTCAGCATTACCCATCATACCTCTTCCAAGTACTTTTTGCAAGGCAACAGTCAAGCAGAGGCTAAAAATAAAAATATCCTTAAAATCCTCAAGAAAATAGTCGATGAAGCTTGCCGTGATTGGCACCTTTGCCTCAATCCCGCCCTTTGGGCCTACTGCACCTCCATTCAAACCCCCACTGGAGCCACCCCCTTTGCCTTTGTTTACGGCACCGAGGCTATTCTACCCATCAAAATTGAGCTCCCTTCCCTCAGAATTTCTCTCAAGAATCTGTTGTCCAAAGAAGAATACAGAGTTGCCCACTTGCAAGAGCTAGAACTTCTTGATGAGAGACACCTCAGTGCCCTAAACCACCTCTGCGTGTATCAAAATCACCTCTGCCTCTAGTTCAACAAAAGGATTAAACCTTGTTAGTTTGAGGTTGGTGATCTTGTCCTGCAGCACAATATGAAGAACCTCTAGAACCGTGACAAGAAAGGAAAGTTAGAGCTTAATTGGTTGGGCCCCTTCATCATCATAGAAAAGTATGGGTCTGGTGCTTATCAGATTTCTTAACCATAGGGAGATCCGATCCCTGATCCTATAAATATTGTACATCTCAAGTGCCTCTATGCTTGATCCTTCAGCAGTCCATTGTACAACAAAAAAATATCAAAATCCAAAAAAAATAAAAAAGGAGAAAATCCAAAAACATCAAAAAAGGAAACAAATCAAAAAAATTTCAAAAAGTATAAAAATATAAAAGCTTGAAAAAGTATAAAAAAAAAGCAATAGAGAAAGAGAAATAAAATCATCCATCTATGAAAACCACTTCGGTGGTGCAATGGATAAGTACCGTGGTGAAAACCTATTTCAGGCGCCATGTGTAGTCAGATCCACCATGTGTTTCCACCATCTTTCATACAGCCTCCATCACCTTCCATAATAAATTCACTACCCATATCTGTGCAAGTAGTCCCCTGACCGTTTTCTTCTTTTGCAATAAAATCACATTGCCGCACGACTGAGCTTACCCCATCAACACTGAGCTTTATTCTAGACACAGTGACCGCAAATGTTTCTAACAAATCAGCAGACAGATTGACTTTCCTAGTTTCATTCTCTTCACAAGCAATTGCTAGCGAATTCCCATTTTAATCAATCAATCTTTTGCCAATCAGGATACATCCTTCCGGTGTTAGCTATTCTATCAATTCTCACATCAAATTTGTTCATGGAAAGAACTTTTGGACTGAATGACTACTTGGTTAGAATGCCTTTATTTTTATTTTATCTTGTGTTTCAATGTGGCCTTCTCGTGACAACCTCGATCTTTCATATCCTGGTTCGTTGTGGTGAGTACATATTGGAATACGTGTCATTTTTGGTATGATCTACTTGTCATAGATTGTTAGTGCATTCATGTTTGATATTCACTTATGACTATGTATGCCTCACTAGGGGCATGATTCATGCATCTCAAATGCCTAAAAAGATCTGGATGTATTGTGTCTCCTCATGAGCAACTTTTCATAGGTCTCATCATACCTGATATCTTGCATTCTTGTTCCTAGCAACCTATTTGTCTGAGAGTCTAGTCCACACAAAGGAACCATGTCACTTGTGTTTTCTAGCACATGGTGCGTAACTCCTTTTGAAAAATCAAACTAGGGTATTCTCTCCAATATTAACACGGTATAAATCCCACTATCATCATGTTGTTAGGATTGCATTTTAGCTAGGTCATATTGCACTTTGAATTTTTCTCTTGGCAAGGTTTTTGTTTATTCCCCCTATCCAGCTACCTAGGTGATCCTATTAGACCTATTTGATACACACAAAAATAGTGTCTTCATATGTCCCATTTTGCATTCATTCATTAGGTTAATTTACTATTCACTAAGTCCATTCATTAATCATTACTCATTATAGTTGCATTGTTACTTCATTCATTAGTCATTAATCATCATAGTTACATATAGTTCCATTCATTAATTACATTCATCATTGTAGTTGCATTGTTAATTCATTAAAATCATTCATTTTAGTTCATTCAATTTAAGTCCATTCATTACATATTTACCTATTATCCATATACCATCACATTGCATCATTATACATAATATACATTCATCTATAAGTATTTCACATATATCATATGCATCTCATCCCTACATCACAAATAGGTCAGCATAATCATACAAATTCGTCTCATCCTACATGTTAGTCATAAACATCATATAGACATATAAAATCATAACACATCATATCCATCCTGCATAAAACATCACATAAAATCATGTCATAATGTAAAATAGATCATCATCATTAAAGTCCATGTATATATAGAGTCCATCATATGTCAGTATCTCAAAATGTGTATCAAAAATAGTTTGATAAGATTCATCGAGGTGGTTGTGATAGCCCCGCACCCCTGCATTGATGAGGTGGTAAACCCACTGATCCCTGGGAATCACAACCTATACTCTGGGATGAAGATCTCTCTAAGTACAGTGGCTCCCACTCTGCCTCTGGTATGACTCTCTGATACAAGGACATGTAATACACTACCTCTTGTCCTCTCTTATCGGCATCCCTTTGTGCTATAAATGCATCTTCTAGCACCTGTCCTAACCCTATAGCTATGCCTACCTAGCAAGCTATATCTCACTCTGCCCTATAGCCCTCTGCCCGTATCTGCATAGCATCTCGCTGTGCTTTCAAAGCTGCTATCTGCACTGACATGGCTTCCAACTCCTCCCTAGCACCCCCTCCTGTCCACCCATCCCAAACTCTTCATTGTCCACCCGTGCCTACAAGTGATCTAATGCACTCTGTGCACCATCTCCTTGAGTTGTCTCTGATACTAGAGATCCCTATACTCGGGTCAGCTCCATCTATAAACTATTGGTTGTAGCCTCGGAGGTGGCCAATAGTCCCTGTAACCTCAGGATCTCCACCTGTGAACTACTCTAAGTCACCTGAGATATAGCCAGTAACCCCTGTACTCTCCTGAGCTCAGTCTGTAGACTATTCCACTCTGCCACTACCATGTTGTACACATACTGGGTTATATATCCCACCGGTGGCCCCTATCCCTATCCTAGTGGCCCATGTCCCTGTCCTGGTGGCTCCTGTTGCCCCTATCCCTGTGCCTGTCCCTATATATCTGGAACAATTGGTGGCTGCCTCCCTATAGGTATCTCTACCTATCCCTAGCACCTCTGCTCCACTACTCTCAGCCGGACTCTCCTACCCCCAATCCCTCCTCCATCTCCCCCCTCCTCATCACCATCATCATCATCCTATCCTCCTCCCTCCTCTCCCTACCAAGGCTGCTCATTTGCATGTACCACACCACCACTATGCATATGTTGGGACGACTCTAGCATCATTTAGCAACTCTCACACTCTGATCCATGCCACCTCTATCATGCCCATCCATGACCCCCAAGCCCCCCACAAGTCCACTCCCATCCTCCAAATGTTGCCTACCTCCCGCATCACTAATGGATGAGGGAATCCATCCGGCATGACCTCCTGTACCTATCCCATCTATCTTTGTACTCTCAATGACATGTACCTAGATATAATATAGGACGTACATCTTATCAACCAACAATCGATCTATACAAATCTCAGATAGTATGAGTCGTAGCGACCATCCTCAGTATATATGCCCTACTATGGGACCTGGTGGCCCCACACCTCACACCCTACATATGGTGCCCACTGAATATCACCCATCTCATCCAAGGTCTAGTGCCAGTATCCAATCGAGTCTGTAGACTCGTAGCTAATCGGTGGCCTATATCTACATGCAAATGGCTCATAAGCCTCTCTTGTCTCCTGTGTGCAGATCGGGCATATGAAAACAATATGCTCCCATGCCCATACAAGTAACAAGGTACATCCTTCTCCTAATGCCCTACCCTTATGGTAGGCGCACATATGAAGATCATAGTATAAATGACCTAGTATCATGTAAACCCAGTAGTACTACTGTCCCTCCACCATGCTTCTCAAAACCTGTGCCCAACCAATAGGGAATCCCTTCCCTACATGGTCTGGCATCATCCATCCTCCAATCAACCCAGCCAAATACAACGCCACCCATCATAACCGTGGCTATGCCGCCATCACCATAGCCATGACATCCACTATCGTGAAGTCAGTATATCTATGGATCTCCTCCCGAAGGCCATTTTCATGTGTGGCTCTGACCCCTCGAAGCAATACTCGGGTATCAGCCCCCAAACCAGCACTCTGAAAATCCTCCACACATCGTGTAGAGTAATAGTAGCTTCCCTTGTGGGGAAGTGAAAACTCGAGGTGGTACTATGCCACCTCTCGATCAATGCTGAGATGAGCGCATTATGCACTCTGAAGTGGGGCTAGCGATGTACATGCTCCAACCTGCACAAAGTAATTACTCTCCACTCCTCAGCCATTAGCTCATGCTCCAATGCCATCGTTGCTGTATAACACTCCCTCTTCTGGAAGGAAATTGTATCCTCCTAGATCCACCAAATACCCAAGTCAGATCTCAGATAGCACTATTTCTTGATTTGGGGCATAGAAAAATGCCCTCGACTCGATTTGGGGCATCAAAAAATGCCCCCAAGATCCCTTCCCTCCCTTTTCTTCTACTTCCGGGTAAATCGGAGGAGATGTCAGTTTAACCACGCAGATGGTGGTTCTTTGCAACCGCTGATCTACGGAGACGATGGTTTAGGTCACCGCCTCTTTTTTGCATGGACAACAAAACCTTCTTCATTGTCTCCGCTCCCTTTTTTCATCCCCTCCTGCCCTCGCAGAAGGTGATCGTGTCATCTCTGTCTGCACAAATGCCGATCGCCGATCAGTCGTCTACGAAGATGACAATCTGTAGATCACCGTCTATGCAGCAGGCAACCACCGTCTGCGTTGCGTGCCAGTTTTGGACGCTTTTCGGGTGCAATAAATACAAAATGAAAATTTCAAAAAGTAAAGGATAGAGAGGTCTTTGACTACTCACTAGTGGTCCTGCGTCTGCAGGCCGCTAGTATGTCCTAAATTGCTCCCCAAGCTATGCACGCTCTTGAACCGCTGCCATCTCTTCTCTCTTCTTCTATCTTTTTTTCTCTTTGTGAATGAAAATGACTTCTCTTTGGGCCCTAATGGGCTATTTATAGCCCCTTGGGACCCATTTTCTTCCGTTCTCCCCATTTTCCACTCTTGTCTTCGTTTCTCCTCCATTTCTTTTGGACACGCCATGCAATTGGTTTTCTTTCCCCCTCTTCCTGCCTTTTTCGAGAAAATTTTATTATTTTTTCCTAATATTTTCTCGAGGGGGCACACTCCTCTCCCGTCATTGCCTTAGATTTTCCTGACCTTTCTAGGGCATCTTATTTTCTTTTCTTTGACACGACACCACTTTCAACGCCGCATTAAAGAAGGGCAAAATGTAGACATCTAAAATCATCCTTATATTAATTTAATTAATATTCCCATAACATTATAGTTAATTTTGAATTATTATATTTGTTATATTCTTCTATCTATTTAATTAATTTATTTAATTAAATACGATTCACCTTCATAATATTTAAATCTTAATTTAAGTATTATTGCCCCTTTTAATGTATTAAATCTTATTTATATACATTTCTTTCATTTATCCCTTTTAAATAAATTTATAATTTATTTATTCCTCCACATGACTTAATTCTACTAAACCACAATTAATCTAAATTTAATTTGGATTAAACTAATTTGAACCTAGATCCTACCCTACCTCACATCACTCTCAGCAAATAGACCTACTTACTGATTAACTAAGGTTAATTAGACTAATTTCTTGATTCCTACACATATTAGTCCTAATTATTTGCTCACACGTGTGAGCAAATTTCCAAATTTGACTTTTTAAAATAATCCTAATTTGGTGCCAACAAGATTTCTTACAAGCTTGATGACACTTTCTTACACTTTCTAAAAGTGTTTTATTGGCCAAAAACTCTTACACCTCTTACAAGATCCTTCACATGTGTACTTTAAGTTCACCTTGACCCATCACATCACAAGTTGCTCAAACATGTGTGAGAAAACTTGGCCTCTTGCATGGCTTATGTGTCCCTCATGTGGCACCTATGTGGATGCCACATGAGCTCCACCTCATCCAAGCCCTCTCCTTCCTCCCAAAAATCTATAAATAGAGGCCATTGCTAAGAGAAAATCATCTCCCTTTTATGCATTGTTATCATGCTAGTTTAGTTTTTGGATTCTTAGCTAATAATTCATGCTTCCATGCTTTTAGTTCATTTAGAAATCACATCTTAGGTTTAATCATGGAATCAATCTAGTTTCTTTTAATCTTGCATATCATCTTAGCTTAGTTATTGAATCTTTATCTTAGTTTAGTTCTTGCATTTTCATCATTGTGAGAGCTTGAGACAAGTTCTCAATACTCTTTTCTTGAGTTCTTCACTCATTTTAGTCATTTAGCTTGCATTATTGATCATCAAAGTGGGATTTTAATATTATGTTGGGAGAGCACACCTACATAATTCTCTAAGATCAAATCAACAAGGCCTTGGGTGCCCTTGTTTAGCTCATTAGAGGTTGTGATGGAATTCGTTGTTTTAGAGTATAATTAGACATGTTAGTAAGTTTTAATTATTTATATATCTAACGTTTGCATGTCTAAGCGTGCTCCTAAAAGGTAGGTTTCCAAAAATACAATTCTAATATCATCCCTTGTGCTTCTTTTGTGTTGAGACATCTGAGTAGTGTTCCATCTAGACTAGGTCGATAAAGTGTATTGGAAATGATAGTGTAATGGGAGGCTTGCCTTATCAAGGACTTCTTTTGGTTTCAGGACAAGTCAAGGGGAATGGTTTGGCTAGTTAATTAAGTGTATATATCTTGGTACCAGGGAGAATATGAACCAAAAATTTCACACACAACCTCAAACTTGGGGACTTCAAAGGAAGGGACCTTGAGCTATTCGATCATGAACTCATAATGTGTCACATCGTGAGGCATGTCCAACAAAGATACTATACTGGCCATGAAATTCGCTGCCTTGTTTCTAATTCTGGAGATTTTCTTAAATGATATAATTTCAATGTGTTGTTTGATGTCTTATGTCATGGCCTTATAGGGAATCAGTTTTTCATCCTTAGTGTCATAACTGTCATTGACTTGGTCGATAATCAACTGAGAATCCCTATATACTTGTAGTTGTTGGATCTTCCACTGGACAATTATTTTGAGACTTATCATCAGTGCTTCATACTCATTTATATTGTTGGTGCAGTCAAAACTCATCCTATAGGACCTAGGAATGGAGTCTCCTTGAGAAGTGATAAAAACTATGCTGATACCTGATCCCTTTTGTGTGTGAGATCTATCAAAGTATAATTTCAACTATTTCTGCTCCTGTAGGAAAAATATGTTTTTGTCTGGAAATTCTATTAGCATTGGATGACTAGAAGGTAAGGGTGCATCTACCAGTTGGTTGGAAATAACTTGACCTTCATTGCTTTTCTATCCACATAATCAATGTCAAACTCACTTAGAATCATGATCCATCTAGCTTGTTGTCTTGTCAATGTTTCTTTTCTCAATAGATATTTCAATGGATCAATCTTAGCTATTAGGATCGTCTTGTTACTCAACATGTAGTGTATGAGTTTTTGCGAAGTAAAAAATACAGCCAAACATTCTCTCTCAATCGTAGTATATTTTAGCTCGTAAGCCACAAGTGTTTGACTGATATAGTATATGGCCATTTTCTTTCCTTCTGATTCATTTTATGCTAATAATGCCCCTAGTGATTACTTTATCTAGCCGAGATGTATAATAGGAGGGGTTGATCTGGAATGGGTGCCATTAGGACTGATGTCGAAAGAAGATAGCCTTTCAATATTTGAAAATATTTTTGACAATCTTCTATCTATTCAAATTTTATGTCTTTGTGTAGTAAGTATTGGAATGGATGACACTTTTTAGCCAGCTGTGAAATGAATCATCTAACTGATTCGAGTCTTCCGTGTAGACTCCTTTGGTTATTTGGAGTTTTTTGTGGAGGCATGTTGATAATAGTTTGGACCTTTTCAGAGTCAATCTCTATTCCTCTATGGGGGATAATGAATCCCAATATTTTTCCTGATGTGAATCCAAAGACACATTTCTTTGGGTTTAACTTGACCTTGTATTCCTAGAGTTTGTCAAAGAATGGACCTGAGATAGATAGGTGAAAATTTGTTTCTAGTGACTTTGCTAATATACATATTCTTCCTTTGTGATGTACATCATATCATGAAAAAAAATTCTTAATTTCTCTCTAATATGTAGCACCAATATTTTTTAAATCAAAGGGCATGATACACCAAAAATAAGTGCCCCATGCACAAGTGAAAGTTTGTTGTTGTTGATCTTCTGACGCAATTTTGATCTCATTATATCTATAGAAACCATCCATGAGTGATAGAATCTTATACCCAAAAGTGAGATCGGTAATCATGTCAACATTCAGTAAGGGTAAATCATCCTTTGGACATGCCAAATTTAGATCCCTGAAGTTGGCATAGATTCTTATGGTTCCATAGGATTTGGACACATGTACTAGATTGGAGATCTAATCGACATAGCCAATAATCCTTACAAAGTGCACATCTAGTAGTTTCTTTAATTCTGCTTTGACCAACAATGTGATTTTAGGATGTATTTTGTGGAGCTTCTATTTGTACTACTTTGCCCCCAGCTTCAGTGGCAGATGGTGGTGCACTAGTTATATATCTAACCTAGGCATGTTAGAGTATGACCAAGAAAAGTTAATTTTCATATCCTTAAAGAACTGAATTAACTATTCTCTTTCCTCCGATGTTAACAACTCTACCAAGTGGATTAGTCTTTGTATTTCTGTAGTGCCAATATTGATTGTCTTTGTTTTCTCTGCCGAAATTGGTGGCTTCTCCTCAGTAATGGGGAGTATATCAATCACTCCATCCTTGGACGCCTCAGAGAGGTTTTTACCCTTTGATATGCCTTTTTTTTTACTATTTCACAGCTAGAAGGCTCCTTTTGATTTTCACCTAATAGCCTTATATTTTCGTTATTTTCAATTTTATAATTGGAGGATTGATATAACTCCGCAAATTATGTTGTTTGACCAATTCAATTCTACAGGCTACCTTGTGATCTCCCATAGGTATACCTTGTATTTTTCTGAATAATTCAGAAATAACTTCATCATTCTCAAAAATCTCTATGGTTGGAAATTTTTTTTGTTCCTAATCAATAAGGTCAGGGAAAACCAAGCCTATGCTATCCTTGGTTTGGAAGGAAGACATTAGGAGTTCATTCAATGTATTGATACATGAATCCGTTAGCGATTCATAGGTTTCTGATGAATACGAGGATGAAGTTTTATATTGGTCAAAAAATTCTTCAATCCAAGCTTGACGATCTATGGGTCTATCTTTTAAAGATAGTCGGGCAATGACAATGTTAATATGTAAGGTGCTGGTGGTGTGTGGGTAATTCCACTCATGTAGTCATTAGAGTTTGTGTTTGAATGGAGTTCTCCAAATGTCTCAACTTTGTTATAAACACAAGCATTATTATCAGTGGGTAGTGTGATATTGGAAATGCCTTCTGTAGTTGGTTTGTAAACTAAGCCACAATTCTTTGAGTTTTGGGTAGGTGCAATTCGCTCCACAATTCCTTGTTCATTTTTTCCTAGGTGAAAATGTCCATTATACCCTTGTTTTGGAAAAATGGTGTACCCCTATCCATATTCATGTACTAGAATTTTGATCTTAGGAGCTTCTTCCTTTGTATATAACTAAGAAGATAAGTTTTCCTCAATAATATCTTCTTGTATGTCTCCCCATCTTACGAAAACCATTGGTGGATAGACAATTGTCAGTTTATTATTCCTCTAAAGAGGTTGCCTAGGTTTTCCATAAGAGCAGAGTAAGATTGGTAACTTGCCTACATAGAAGGATTTTGCATAGGTGTATTCTCCACATCCTTTTTTCTGAACTTGGATTTTGAGCTTTGATGTGCGTTCTGTAGTTGATTTAGCAAGGATTTCAAAATCTATGTTTTGAGATGAGGAAATAGTAGATGCCTCATGATTGTTGGGTACCTGATCTAAAAAATTCCTCTAACATTTGTACAATAAATAAAAGGATCTCTATCACCAGGCATGGTGATTTCAAATCCATGGTGAGGAAAATTTAGGCACTAATGATAAGTGTATGGTACGACCTGGATGGACTAGATCCATGGTCATCCTGGGAGCATGTTATAATTGAGCTCTAGGTCTGGTACTTGGAATGTAGTGTCTTGTGTTGCTGGACCCAATCTAATTGGAAGGCTAATCACGCCCTTGGAAGCATTCTCCTCATTATCGTAAGATCTTATTATGATATTTTTGGTAGCATCTACACAACTCTCAGAGTATCCTAGTGCTTGTACCAATTTTAGTGTATTGATATTTAGACCCGCTCCTCCATCTATCGAGACTCGTCTGATTTTGTGTAGGTGGAAAAAGACTTCAAGATGTGAAGGATCTTTGTGGGATGGTTGATGTGCTGGAAGGTATTTCTCAGTGAAAGTGACATGGCGTGGTGTGGATAGATATCCCACCATGGATTGAAAATCATCAACTTCTACATCTTTCAAGATGGATGACTACTATAGGGATATATCTAAGGTTTCTTTATGGTTTGGAGAAACGGAGAGAAGTTCATAGATGGAGATTTGTAATGAGGTCTTCTTTAGATGGTCTAATAAATCATACTGACCTAATGGTGGGGTGGAAAATTTATTTGGTACAACATTTTTTGACGAGGCCCCTTGTACTATGATTTAGAAGTGACAGGTAGTAACTGGGCAGTTGGTGTCTGGGCCTCATATAGTGATGGTGTTTATGGTGAGGTTTGGATCTAGTTTGGTATAAGTAAGGTTTGCCTAATAATTCATTCCTAATGTAGAGGAATTTCCTTTTTCATGATCCATCAATGGTTTTGAGAAGATCTTATGGCCTTGATGGTCGTGTCATAATTTGTGACAACTTTGATTTCACCCCACTCGATGAAATCTTGGAAAAGGTGTTTCAGTTGCATACAAGTGGTTATTTTGTTTCCTTTAGTTTTATGATAACAAAAATAAGTATTTTTGTTCCACCATGTTGGTTTACCAGGACCCTCATAATGTCTTATCTCGAGTAGGGTGAGTGGACGAGACTGTATCAATTTCTTTAAAATATCCTCGAGAGGTTCTATAAGAGGAGTAAAGTCTCAACGTGGAGGGAAGTTCCTTTTTGAAAAAAATTGTTGAATGGCTTGGTTAAGTGCCTAGACCTTCTCCAGAGTTTTCATAAGAGAATTTTTTTTAACATTTTGTGTTGGTTGGGTTTGTTGGATAGACGTTTGTGCTTGCACACATATGGCTGGTTGTGTCATTTTAGTGTCAACAACACCATCTTTTGTTAGATTTTGTTTTTGAACAAGTATTTGGGTTTGTCATAAGGTGTTGAATTACTAGTCTCTTTCTTAAGTACTCTCTTTAGGGTGAAGGATATTTCTTCTTTCATCCCTTTCTTGGCTAGTTCCTTGAAGAACTCAATAGGCTGATAATTTAATTCACACATTAGATCCAATTGACAGTTTTCTATGAACATGTAGATCTTCTCTTTGGTGAGTTTATGGAAATATGAGTTGGAGGAAATATTCCTCCAACGTTGTAGGAAAGAGGAAAATATTTCCATATTCTTCTTCTTGGTGGTGCAGAGATCCATAAATGTTACTTCCATGACAATGTTGTGTGAATAGTGGGATATGAACTTTTCAACTAATTCATTCCACGACCTTATCCTAGGAGGGAGTCTAGAGAACCACTCCATGGTCATCCCACTAAGACTACATGGAAAGAGTCTCATCAAATATATGTCACCATGGGCTACTTTTATGCAATCCATGAAAAATTCATATATGTGGTCACAGGGATCACCCTTTTCCTTATGCCTATCAAATTTAGGTGTCTCAAAGTTGTGTGGAAAAGGTGGCATGCATAACATCTTATCAAAAGGGTAAGGAATAAGGTTTGTTGTGGTGTAAAAACTTTTACGAGTGCCTTTTTGTAGATTTTTGACCTATTTATGACCATTTGCACCTGTTTACTGATGTGGTGGGACATGCTCAGGTGTTGGGACATGTTGAGGTGGTGTTGTAGGAAGGGAAATGATGGAACCATTTTCTGCCATTTTCTTAAGGATTCTAGTAATAATTGTTGAATAGTCAGGGTTGGCTGGAGGTTCCCCTTGATTGATTTTGGGTTGTCCTGGATTGGAAGGGATGCCTACTTAGGGAACACTAGGAGGTTTTTTTTGAGGTTCCCCCAATAGTAGTGGTCCTTGATGGGATGGGGCACCTATTTAAAGATCATTTGGATTGTGACCTCAGGGAGCCATACTGGATGAACTTGTTCTCATTTTTTATGAAGTACCTGTTGGATGGGTTAGGGACAATATGGAAGGTGTTTCTATAGTGGTAATTTTACTAGATGTGGGTGGAAATTTGGAAAATAGGGGATTGTTGTATTGGACCCCAACTGTAGTAGACGATGTGGGGTTTTGGGATGTACTTTGAGTAGTGCTGCCAGATTTTAGGGAGGAGGTGAGTGGAAGGGGCATTGTTGAGGCAAGCCAAGATGATGGTATGGGAATGTCCTCTATTATGGTGGATGTGTCGAATTCAGTGGTCACCTTAGCACCATTTTGTATAAGCATGTAAAGGAATTGATTTGGGTCAAATGCCAATATGGACTCTACGACTATCACTACCTACTAGTCACAAAAATTCATGTCAACCTCCTCTCTTGTGCATTTATCCCTAAAATTTTAAAGTGATAACTCATCTTTTGGTGGAGGTGTGGGTAGATTGACCACTTCTATTATTTCATGATGTTGCATGGTATCAAGTTTTTGAAAATCCAATCTAGAGGTTCTCGGGACTGTAAACTCAATATTGTCGGTAAGATCAGGGATGTGGTCCTCATTGTGTTCCATTTTGATTTTACTCTTGTGGGATCATGTGTTGGCATATGCAATAATTTAATGTATGAATAAGGTATATGCAAGACAACTAGGAAAACTAGCTTAGGACTCTTAATTTTTTTCTTTTTTGGATTTTGAAATGTAAGAGACAATAAATGAAATGACAGTAAAGGGAAACTATTTTTTTTTGGATTTTCTAGGATTTTGGGATGCTAATGCAATCTATGAATGAATCTAGTGATGCCTACAACATGGGTATTGTACCCTTAGAGAGATTGTAGAAACTTTGAAGGTAAACCCTCTAAAGAAAGACCTGATAATAATGAGGACTATTTTGACTTCAAAAGGTGGAAAAAATGACAAACTCTTGAAATGATGTCTATGACCAAGAAAATTGTTGACTAGAATGATAAGTGTCGAAGCCAAAGAAAGAAACTATAACTGGAATTTCAACAAAGTCAAGATAAAACACAAGACCACTAGTGGAATGTCCTAAAAGGATGTATCCTCTAATCTACAAAATCACTCTAAAAGGTGGAAACTTAACCCTAGGATATGCAAGTAATATTTTTGGGATTTTTGGACTAAAATGATGACTATGCAAATAAGGTAAATGAGTATGCAAGGTTCTAAATATAATAATGACACTAAAATATAGGATGTGATCCTCTAATATGCAAGGGTGTGCCAATCACAACATTTCAAGATAAAAGACAAGTGGAATGTTTCCTGTGTTGATTCTATTTCTTTGCATACGACACTATTGAGGACAAATTATGAAGATGTTCAAACACAATAATCACACACTTAGTATAGCCAAAGGACTGACTCAAAAAATAAATAATTTGTGTATGCTCAACAAATCTTTCAAGTTGCAAGTTTTCACAAGGCCAGACACAACGAAAAATAGAAACAATTAGTTTAATCTAAGGTCATTTCGATTCATACAAAATATTTTAGATCCATTGCTTGGTAGTCGATCAGCTCACAAAAAGTGTCACACTCTATGATGTAAATCCTTTTTAATGCACCCATGTTTTTGGCTTTTTATAGGTACCTTTGACGTGTCAAGGAAGATTGCTCTTCAAATACCATAATACCATGGGACACATATGACAGGGATCTAGTGGGCGGAGATTCTTCCCTCCCCTTGCACTGAAATGAGTCAAAATATAGAGGTGAAATGGGAGGCCTCTAATTAACAAGGTTTTAGTCATATTCGTCGTGTCTCCCCAATCAGTTTGTACATGTGTAAGACACTTAAATCTCTAGTGGACCATGTCGGCTCCTTAGGCACGTAGGCCCGATTCGAGCTATCATCCACACACCTCGCCTGAGCTATAAGAAAATTTTGAGGTTTGTCCCACATCTTGTTTATATACCAGATGAAAGGATTTACTAGTTTTAGGTCATCCTCTAAGAAAGAAGTTTATTCCCGAGACATGCCTCTCTAAGAAAATAAAAGGATTTTTAATGTAACAGAGTGTGAAAGCGCACAAAACACCCAAAATACATGGTTAATCAAATTAGGCACTAAAATTCAAATGTTAGCTAATCTAGATCATCCATACAAGCACATGGGTTCATTCTTAAGAACCAAAGTAGATGAGAGTTTGCTTGTTCATTTTTATGCACCAAATCCAAATGTATTTTGCTTTGTTCAATTCTTTAAAACCATGCCAATTTTAAGCACCAAAATACAAGTGAGGTTTTTTTGGGGCATACATTGATCTTTTTAAGCACCAAAATATGAATGGATTGATTTTAGATATAAAAGAATATGTTAACTCTGCTTCCATTCCAAAAGCTAAAAATACAATTGTTAGTATCAAAAAAATCCTAAGCCCTAAGAATTAATTTTTTTAATCCATGTGCGCACTAGGGTCAACAGAATGACAATAAAAAATTTGCATGATTCTACTTACCTTGTTCAAATAAGCGTTAAAAAGACCTTTATACTCGATTTATGCTTCTAATGTGTCGATTCATAATGTGTGGGTTGGTCCTTTGTTTTTCTTGATCTTTCTTTCTCTCTTTCATTGTTCAATTGGTTCTTGAATAATGATTTTTTTTATTATGTTTTATTGGTCTACCACATTTTTCATGTCTACATTTGTGTCTTTTCAGTAGTGCAAATGTGTTCTTTTATAATATAAAATCATAATTTAAGACAAAAGAGAAATTTATGCCAGTTAAGTGTGTCATTAAGGTTTTGTAAGTGCGTCTATCTGATACTATGCATGCATCATTTCAGTGAGAAGTCTATGTCATTTTGTAATAGTGAATGTGGCAATTAGAAACAAAGAGTGCAGTGATCAGATACAGAGACTGCAGTGAATGCTTCATATGAGTGTGTTGTTTTTTGTGTAAAGAGTGTGGTAAAAGTGATTTTCAAGTGCATCGTTCATCTTGTTACCTACAAAAAATGAGAAAATTGAGGCAAACGAACAACAATATTTCAATCGAAAGAACCAATATATCAATATTCCATAATGTAAAAAAATGGTCGATCGTCAGAATAACAAACACATAAATCTAGATACACAATAAACCAAACAATAAAATAACTGATAGAAGAATAACAATAAATATCAACGAAGTGTGTTGTATGTGATCTCATAGTACACTATTTTGTATCAGTGAGAGCGTCACTTTTGTATTATATGTGTGTCTCTGCGTTGTCATATTTGCGTTGATATATACTAATGAGTGTGTTTCTGTAATGTGTTGAGTGTGTTGGTGGGTCCTATATCTGCACATTACAGAAAAATATCATATTGAAGAAGTTGGGTGCTTCATGTTAGGTTCACCATTTGTAATTGGAGTAAATAACAATAAGATCTCAACCACAAGAAGATCGTTAATAGCAGTTACTATGTCAATATCAAAATAGAAAGCATAATCATTCAACAATAATGAAATCATCTTCAAAACATATGAATATGCAAAGCATAAATTATCCTTTGTTGTTATCCTTCTTATTTTAAGGTGGGCTCTCAGAAGTAGTGCTCAAGGTGTGCCAGCATCTGAATTCAAAGTGCATTTGGTTACCAAAATAAGAGAATTAAATATCTATTTATAAGAATTTTAGAAGTTCCAATCAAGATTCCATGATTGGTGGGACTAATTGCATGTGATTGAAGAGTGAACTCAGACTGATTGGGAGTTCAACTCACTTGATTGCCTTGTTAACAAAATAAATTGATCTATTAAGAGGATAGATTGAAGAGTTGACTAAATTGATTGAAGAGAAAAATAATTAGATGACTAGATAGATTAAGTAGATAACTCATTTAATTGATCAGTTAGGAGAGAGAATTATGGAGTTAGAAAGTGTGATTGAGAAGTTAATTGAAACTTAGTATGAGTCCAAAGTGAGGGAATAAAGACAAATAAATAAATAAAAGAATTTATTTACTTGCACATGAGGGAATATAAATAATTAATTAATCTTATTTATTTAAGAGAGGAAAATTATTTTTAATTAAATATTAATCATTTTTTAAATTATAAGTGGAGATTTAATTTAATTATTATATAAATGCAATAATAAGAAAGAGGGAATATTAATTAAATAAACATATTATTTAATTAATTGAATGATAGGAGTAATTAAATAACATTAATTTATTTAATTACTTTATAGATGAATAGTTGCTGTAATATTTTATTAGACGTTAAATAGTTAGGTAATTAATAAAAATACTTAAATATGAATTTATAGGAAAATGATGATTTTGAATCTCTAGGATATAGTAGGACATATTTTAATTAAAAAATAAAGATTATTTAATAAAATAAGAGAAATGTCACTAATGCTATTGTGTTAAAGAGACAAGTCATTTTTAAGTTTCTACATGTAGAGGCTACAACAAAAAGGTAAAAGTCTGATCTTTTGATGTTGGAGACTTGGTAATTATGGAGAATCAAAGGAATCAAATGGAAAGAGAGAAACTAGGTAAGTTTGAACTAAGCTGGTTGGATCCCTACATCATCATAATAGTCTATGGGTCTAGAGCATATCAGATATCTACATCAGAGGGCTAACCTCTACCAGACACCGTCAACAGTTTGCATTTGCACAAGTACTATACATGACTCACTAAGTAGGCCCAATTCAAAAATGACAAAAATATTAAAAGAATATCATAAAAGAAAAAAAAGGTTACCTTGATGAAAAGCTAGCAAACTGGCATCTTGTGTGACACAAAATAGAAATAAATTGGTCCTGTGGTGAAAACCACTTCGGTAGTGCCTTGGGAAAGTACCATGGTGAAAACTAGGCAATATGACACTATGTATAGGGATCATTGCTCCATTATCTATCATTTCTCCAACCTAATATCACTTGTCATTTTACTCCATATTCTGTAACAAGTCTTTTTATCTAAAGGTGATTTGAAATTCATTGGTTGTCCTTGTCATATCCCACATTAAGTCAATCCACCACATCCCTTTCATAATAAATTTCCTAGTTTGTCTGGACTGGGGGAATTGCAATGTCATGATCCATCAATGTACTGAAAAAATCTAAATTGTTTTTAAAAAAGTACTAAAAAAATTCAAATTTTTTTAAAAAATGTCCTAAGAAAACACAAAAAACATCACAAAAGTCCAAATTTTTTTTTCAAAGACAAACAAAAAAATTTAGAAAACCCTGAAAATTCTGCAATAAAGTCTTTTGTACATTAACCATTTCTTTCGCATTTCAACAAGGATTGAACGACATCATACAAGAAGTTTGAGCTCAATGAAACTAAGTCAAAACTATCAATTATTTAATAGGTCCTCAATCAAATTCACCAAATTGTCTTATATATCAAGTAAACATCAATTCTTTTGTCAAAAGATTGTGTTGTCTTATACAAAGGATGAAAGCACTCGAAACCAAACATGTCAGTCTAAAGAGGGGTATCTCATTCTTGAAACGAGACATCATCATCAATCATCAATGTCATTGTCAAACAACTACAAAAACACAAACACATAATCAATACGACTATTAACTTGTTGAATCAAGTTGATTTTATTATGTCTTTATTTTTGCAAGTCATGTTCCTATGCATCTCTGGGATATCCACAAGTGATTAGGGATGTCCAGATGGTTCATGAATTATTTTTATTTGTCATCTATTTATGGGATGTTTTTCATGAAGTCTTAAAAGAGAATTTTGGGTGTTTGTATTAAGAGTCTTCACATCCACGTACAATATTTAATTGCATAACATATTACAATAGATAAATTGGTTATGATACTTTGTACTTAACTTGACTCTTAATGCCTGAACTAGATGGATTGGTCCACATTCCTTGTCTTCTCAAAGTGCTTGTTAAAATGCAAGGGGATAATCATACCTAGATCATTCATATCTAGGTAGGATGGTATTCGATTTTTCTATAATAAAGTGGCTCAATGATGAAATAAATTTCTCAAATAAATTGAAATTCGAAGGTGATTAATGGAATTTAAGGTTTTAATCAAACTTCATCTTCATTCTCTTGTCTTTTTTTTTTTTTGTCAATACTAAGAATTTATCTCAGTCATTCCTAACAAAGTCCTTATGATAAAGTATCATGATATCAAACAAATATCGCATCATACATTCATAGCATGTTAGTACACATATATCATAAATCATATATCATAATACATATCATACAAATGCATCCATACATCATATAAATAAATGTAAAGAATCAAACTCATTAAGCATAATTTATCGTCATATATGCATCACATCTAATTCACCTGCATAGTCCCATAAGTTGAATCATAAAGTATATATGAAAATAAAAAAACATGTGCATAATACATCAACATGAAAGCACATTATATAGGAAGAGAATATCATCCATCCATCACATAAACATAATGAAGAAGCATATAATGAATCATTGTATCTCATAAACATTGTTACTGACTTTCGCTAAGCTCAATCGAGTGGAACATTTTTATTTTTTAAAAGAAATAAGGTACATTTTAACTCTGTTGAATCACATTAATATGCATAGAGAAAAGAACAAAAGATTACAAGTGGTACATTGCATTTTGCAGATGCATATGACTGAGAAGAGAGTACAAAGGATTTTTAGAAAAGTAATCTTTATTGATAATGCAAATGAATAATGCCTCACACAAGCCGTGAGATTGGAAATTATAATGCACATGAAGAAAACATGATACATTTATAGGTGCTAAAAAAATGCATAAGTAATGAAGGGTGACTCATCATTGCCTAAATGACGAATCCATTTTGAGCTGCCCTACATCATCTTTAGCCTTCTCACTTGCCTTGTGCCCATCCATCGCTTCCTTATTGTGCCACATTCTTGCATCTCAGAGGAAAATGTTTTTAGACCAATGATCTAGAAATGAAGAGTCATCATAAATTACATGTTTTCATGCCCAAAATATATGGGCAAAAACACACCAACAATTTTTTTCTAATCATGTTAAATAAACAAATGTTACATATTGATAATGTAGTGTTTACTAAGTTCACTATAGATGGTACATCATAGTTGGATTTATCTAATCCCAAATGGTAACTAGTAGATTTGATTTAAGGATATGAGGGAATCATGAAAAACAATGACCATGCGGGTAACTCCCCTATAAGGTTGACTTGTCAACCTCCCTCGAGAAGATCATCTAGGACTTCTACCCTTAATTAGGTTTAATTATAAAATATAGTTAATTAAGCTTTAAATAAAGGGGTTAAGAGAGACTCATCAATGTGAATAAGAATCAAGTAATAAACATGAATTACCATCCTATCATTTCCTTACTTTTAATCTTATTAAGTTTGTTTTGATTAAGTAAAAATAGGTTTTGAAAGGACCCAAAACCTTTTAAAATGATATCAAAAGATACGCTTTAAAGATCAAACCAAAATATGCTACAATGCCCAAAGATACATAGGCCCAAGGCCCCAAAAGTAGAAAAAGACAGTAGACTGAAAACAGACAGCAACAGAAAAGACAACAAAAAGAAGGAAAGGCAACAACTAGCAAGTATTCATTAGCTCTTTATCCTGGATGACCAGGAGCTTCATGTTTCCTGAAAACACCTTCAAATCCTCCAGATCAACATCCTTCTTTATGGTGCTGGAACACGTTCTTTTACTAGGCCCAATGCTCTTTATTATCTCATTGGCATCCTCTCCCCTGTTTTGCTCCATTTTGGTAACCAGAATGTTATTGCGGTCCTTGGAGGCTTTCATAATTTGGAAGCTCTGCTCACTGATTTTATTCATAGTACTTTCCAGCTTCTCCACTTTAATCTCCAAGCTGGTAATCCTGGATTCATATTTTTTTCATTGACATCCTTGCTCAGATCAGTTAGCTTCTTTTCCATTTGGAGGAAAGTGCCTCCAAGATCTCCGAAGGACTCAGCTTTGCGCACAACTTCCATCCAATCTTCCAAACTGGTAGCCAGGGGCTTGTAACCAAAATTTTCCTTCTTGATCATGTTGACCATTTTGTCCTGCTCCTTAAGGTCTGCCTTGATTTTTTTAGTATCCTGCGCAATATTAACCATAAAATGGCCAAAAGCCAAAATGCTCTCCTTTTGATCCTCCCCAATCTAAACATCACCTTTTTCTTTGTTACCAGCATCATCACAAACCTGATTGGTGTCCACATTGTCACTCTAGTTACCAGGAGGGGTAGTATCTTTTCCCGTATTGTCATTACTAATTTTATTGGTCTCCTCCATGTTTTGTTGAACATTCTGGGTGTCATCCATAGTATCATCACCTCTGCTCTTAGTCTTTTTTTTACTACCCTTCTTTTTCTTACTCTTTCTGGGGTTTTCATTAATTTCATCCTCCTCATCTGAGGATATAAAAATACTCTTTTTAGTTTTACCACCTTTAACCTCATTGATGTCTAGATTCTTCTCCTTTTTGGGAGGAATTTTTCTCTTTGTCCCTTTAGGGTTTGTCTCCTCATCCGTATTGTCATCTTCTAATTTGAACTCTGAATTAGACTCTTCCATCTTTTTCTTATTTTTACTAATTTTCTTTGAGGTATTACCCTTCTGATTACCTTTCCCTTTGGCATTGTTACCCTAAGTACCCATCGACTCATCCTTAGTATCCTCCTCAAATTTATCACCCGACTCCTCTTCCTATGTATCTTCATCAGCAGAGACATTACCCTTAAGGACGGGTTTGTCAACTTTCTTAACTTTCAACAGATTGTAAATTAAAACCATAAGACCTTGATGGGAAGAATGGTCCCCATTAGGGTCTTTCTGCAAACTCCTCATAGATTGTCTCATAGAGCTAAAGTGATAGTAGGGAATACTATTTTTTTTTCCATATCTAAAGTGATTTAAAATGATGAAATGATTCCCATAAGCATGAGAGAACCTACCATCTAGAGTGATGTAGTTGATAGCCGCATATAGAATGAAGCGCCAAGGATGACTGGTATTTTTGGGATTATGGTACCCACCAACCCTTTTGACAAGTTTGGCCGCTTCAATGTCATCCTCGGGAAATTAAGTTTGTTATCTAAAAGACACCTCTAAATATTGGTATAAATTCCTATACATAATCCTATGACAAATAAGATGATTCTAACCCTCAAAGTTACAATTTTATTGTGACAAGTCATTGCACATTAATTAAATCAATAATAAATTCATACTTTAATACTTCCATTAATACGTTGATAAAACTGTCACTATGGTAGTAACATATTATTTTATTTTATTTTTAAATTCTTGAGTTATAATCTTTATTTCATCCATTATATTCATCACGTCCATATTGTAACATAACGTAAAACCTATTATAACGAGGTATTTAAACTTGATGTTTATATTGGAACATTTTCCTAACTTCGTTGTATGAAATACCTTAATCCTCGTATTTAACCTTTTTATTATATATTATAATCGTCATGTTACCCCACCTAACATTCACTATTTATAAAACAAGATGACACTAGAGAATTTACATTCGAATTATAAATTTTTATTTAATAATAGATTCATCACATTTAATAATTAAATTAAAGGGTGCTATAATAACACTTTAGACATTTTATTATAACCTTATTATTAAACTATGTTTATCATGTTATTATTATTTTAAAAAACATACTATAATCATAATCGAATTATTCCAACAACATATTACTTTTATCATTTTATCTTATCCTTATTTAATTACACCACTACATTTTTGAAATTCCCCTTTACATTTAATTCTACACTAATTAAATAAGAGACCCCTTTTTTAAGATCTTTCCTCCTATTGACTTAGCAAGGAATTTCAAATCAGTTATTATTTTAATAGGGTTAATACAACCCTATTTAGGGTCTATATATCTTTACTCATGAGAACATTTCCTCATTTTAAGATTTTATTTTTTGCCTCTCTTCATTGCTGCACTTTCTCTTCTCCTCTCTTGTGAACCCTAACCCTAATCCAAAATTGGGGTTTGGGCATGGAAGTAACTTCTCTCTTTTTTTTTTCATTCTTATCTTTCTCTCATATTTTCCTTATCTTTCTTTGGTTGAGGGAAGATGAAGTTTTGCTTAGTTTTTTTTGCAGAGGTTGAACAAGGAAGAGGGTTGAAGAGGTTTCTCTTTTTTTTTTCGTGTAGGGATTGAAGATCTATCTTTTTGAAAAAATATGGCTGTAATATACATATATATTTTTTGTCGTAAAGAAAAAAGCCAAAAAAAATTATTTATTGGGGGTCATTTTTACTCCCATGGCAGCCAAGTTGCTCACGACAAGGCAAGTCCGCCGGTGGTGACCACCATAATAGTGGTTCTCGCCACAAACCACAACATCATCCTGGCTGTGGCGTCTGCCATAGCTTGGTTGTCCGTTGGATGGGGGCAAAGCCCTCCCCTTCATAGAGGTGGGGTTTCGAAAGTCCCATTGGGGATTTGTTTAATGTATATATATATATATATATACATATCTTGAAATATATGTATATATATACACTTACTACAAATAAAATGTAAACGTAACATGCGCGTGCGTGCACGCGCGTGTGTGTGTGTTGATATGGGCTGTTGTTATAAATGGTAAACTTAGTTTTGCATTCTGCAACCCTTTAATTATTCCTTTAGATCAACAACACCTATATATTCATTTTTATAGAAATATATTAAACTATATTTATATGAATATAACTAGATATTAAAAAAAAAAAGAACAAGATGATTCAACAATGGTAGTTTATTCATTTATGCTCCTTAACTTCTTGTTGATTTTTTTTTTTTGAAAGAATGGATACTAATAGTGAGAAAATTCTTTACAAATTTATCTTAGCCACAAATCTTTTTCATTTAAAATAAATCTCCTACTATATTAATTTTTCTTCTCATAACAGGATTTACAGTATTCTTTTTTCTTTTAACAAATTTAAACATCCTATTTTAACTAAATGCAAAATAACTCAAAGAGTAGTAAAGCATAAGGAAATAATAAATTTCTCATTTATGTTTCCTTTTCACTTTGTCTTGCATTTTGAATTTTTTTTTAGAATACTCCATACACTAGATTACATATATTTGAAACAATAATGGAATATTCTTGCACTTATCATTTAGCTCACATCAACTTGCACTTTAACCTGACAAGATATAGACCTACAATGCAAAATTTGGTGAAGACCATGGAGGCTTACCTCCCAACCATAGGCCTATTACAAGGCCACCCCCAAGCTAGGAGAACCAAGACCAAACCGGGTAACATTCACACCCAAAAACTATAATGATATTTTACAAGTTTCAACAAAAGAATTCCCAACCCAAGGGTATACACATAGCCACTAAGTAACTTTGCAAGGGGTGAAGGTGGACCAAATACCATAAGGAGAAGCTGATATATATGCAAAGAATATGTGTCATCACATAGCTCCCATACAACTCATACATTCTCAACAACTATAAAACCCTTATGACCCCCATTATTGCAACTCAAATACCCTTATGACCCCTATAATCATACAAAAAGATCAGCAACATGGACCACATAATCCATGCCCTTTTCTCTCTCTTCCAAGAAGAGAGACTCTACACTGATGGTTGTCCAACTTACCCTTCACCCCAAGGCTACTCTTCCCTCACAATGGTGATTTTGGCTTTGCACTCCCAAAACACATGCAAGAAAAAAAAGAACATACAAAGAGAAAACAAGGAACTTACAACTACAACATTCAACTTACAACACATGAAAAGAATTCAAGGTCATGCAAAATATGACCTTTATTCCTTATTCACATATCATGAAAATAATAACAAAGAGTAGAGGCGAGGATGAAAATAAAACCACAAACCTCAATCCAAGATTATGGAAAGAGAGTTGATGAAGAGCTCCCTTAATTCCAACTACTTCTTTTCCAAACTATCTCTAGTTGTCTCCAAACTTGGAGAGTGGGTGAACAACCAAAATGTTCTCCAAAATCACTTGTAAAAGGATTTACACACACTTTCCAACTCCTTGGAAAAAATGTGAGTTCCTATTGGTTGGTCTTCCCCAAATCCTTACACACTTTCTAAAAATAGATCTTTAAAAGGTGACTTTTGAAAGTGGACAATTAACTTGCACCCAAATGGAGGGTTTCCTACCCAAGACCATACTTCCAAAAGTTGATTTTCGTCCATCTTGGAAATCCAACTTTTGGAAGGGCTTCCAAGGCAACTATGAGTTGTCTTAGGGTTAAAAATGGACCTTACCCATTGGTATATCAAATGGGCTTGCTAAAATGACCCAAACTCAACCATAGGTGTCCATTTAACCCCTCAAAAACCCATCTTAAGTTCACCTATGGCTTCCAAGTGATTTGACCATACTCCAAGCTCTCTAACCAAGAGGTCATCATGAAAATGCAACTAGGTACTAGGTTCACTTGGTTTACACAATCTTACTCAAGTGGACATGTCATGCCAACTCACACACACAACACATGTCTCAAGTGACACTATAAAATACACTTCACATTTACACATGGCATGTCTATTTAATAATTTTTACACAATTACAATTTAAAAATTAAACAAACACACAAGCATACACATTTATGAAATAACCACATCGCATACAAGGTTTTGCCTCTTCACTTAGGTACAACCTTGGTTTCACTATCGCACATAGGTTTGGCATTAGTTCTCTGTTTAATTTCCATGGTCATAATCCTGCACATATCAATTCAAATATCAGTAGTCCAAAATAATCACATATATACATAATGCATGAAAAGAATATTAGTGAAGCATATATCATGAAATTAACATCTTTTCATAATCCATTCGTAACTAAATTATCATGGAAAACTATTAACGTTTCAAAAATGATTCCTCCTAAAGACACATGTACTAATAAATATATGAAGATAACCCACTTGATCTCATAACCTTCAGTTACCCCTATTCTACTCTAAATCATAACTCAATATTAGTAGAATCAATAACATGAAATACATCATTTATCTGCATCATCATAATAATCATCTAAATCAACTAATCAAAATGCATGTATTAATGTACTATAACATCATCACAAAAATTACTTAAATCTACCAACCATATCCGGAGTAATATTTAAGAACCCCCCCCTTCATAAAAGGTGTAAAAAAGTCATGAAATATGTAAAACTACTGAGGAAAATATTAATTTTATTAGCGAAAAGTTTTTGTTTACAAAGAAAAAATAATAATCTGAATTGGCGAATCATTCATGGTCCCTGAAAGTATGTGAAAAATCCAGGCAAATTGTGTTTTTTATCAAAACTACAAAAAGCTAATTGGTGAATAAAAAAAATCTTAATAGTATAACATTAATTTTGTGGGTGAATTGATTCATTTTTCTAGACCGAAAAATATATATTGGCAAATAAAAATAATTTTCAAAGTTAAACATTGATATGAAGAATGATAGTCTTTGAGCTCTTAGTTCTTTGTTAAGTTTTCCCTTTTTTTTTAATCTCACAGTCATGATTTTTTAGTCATGCTGTCAGTTAGCAGCATGAGTAAGCGAGCCAAGAGTTTTTAGTTGTGTCGCATATTCGCGGGTGTGGTTGCAGTTGGTTCCTTAACTGCGCGAGTAAACGATCAAAGGGAAAGTTATGTTGTCGCTTAGTCGAGCATGGTTGGCATTTAAGTTCATTTTGCACACGAGTGTGCAACCTGGTTTAGTTCATGGCTTAAATAATGTTTTCATTCACCGCTATGTAAGTTATCCTGTATCTTTGTGGTTCGCGAGTGCATGACGGTTAAGTTTATGGTTTGTCTTGTAGTTGTCACTCACTCGTGAAGGTTAAGGTCAAGTTAAATCTTATGTCGTGAGTGCGCAAATAAATAGTTAAGTGAGATGGATGGTTATTGCTTACTCACCAGATGATCAAAGTTGTAAGTAAAGGTGTTGTGATTGCACGACTAAAGAGAAAGGAAAGGAATTGTCACTGAATCGTGAGGTAAAAAAAAGGTTCATGGATTGTGTTGTGAGTGTGTGATAAGTTTCCATGTGGCCAAGTTTTGTGAAATTTAAAATGACTTAGAAAGAAAAGTGCATACTCAGCTCCATCCATTGCACTCAAGTTGGAATTAAGAAAGCCAAGATTTTTTAGATGTGTCGCATAGTCGTGGGTGTGGTTGTAGTTGGTTCCTTAATTGTGCAAGTAAGAGAGCAAAGCGAAAGTTATGTTGTTTCTCAGATGTGCATGGTTGGTGGTTAAGTTCATTTTTCCCATGAGTGTGTGATGTGGTTTAGTTCTTTAACTAACTAATGTTTTCGTTCACTCGCTGTGTAAGTTAGCTTGTAGCCTTGTGGTTCACAAGTGTGTGATGGTTAAGTTTTTGGTTTGTCTTGTGGTTGTCGCTCACTCGTGAAGGTTAAGATCAAGTTAAATCTTATGTTAAAAGTGTGAAATTAATATGAATTTTAGATGATATCAATGGTTTTCGTTCACTTGTGGAGAATAAAGGATTGTTTAAGAAAGTGTTTCAAGTGCGTGACTAAAGATTTAAGTGAGATGGATGGTTATCTCTTACTCGCCAGATGATCGTAGTTTTAAGTAAAGGTGTTGCGAGTGCACGACTAAAGAGAAAGGAAAGGCATTGCCACTGAATCATGAGGTAAACAAAAGGTTCATGGACTATGTTGCGAGTGTGTGACAGGTTTCCACGTGGACAAGTTCCATGAAATTTAAAATGGCTTACAAAGAAAAGTGCATACTCGACTCAAGCCACTGCAGTCAAGTTGGAATTAATGGCAATATTAGTTGTAGTTTCCAAATAGTAGTATTAGACAAGTGTGAGAGAGTTATGGTGAACCTGAAAAATGGATAGATGTGATCAGTTATAAATTTGCATGGTTATGCTTAGATTGTGTACATTTGTTTTATGATTTCGAGAGATTCTGAGCATTTTTTAGCAGAGACTTGTATTCTTAGCTCAATTTGCAGGCTATCCATCAGCGTGGTGAGGGCTCAATTCTGTGAAAGTAAAGATGATTCAAGAAACTTAAAGAGGGGCATCAAAGGCTTCTAGTAAAAAGGGACTTGTGGTGAAGAAATATCCTAATGAATTTGCAGATTTATTACCAGGAACTTCTAGTGCCAATAGTGCAAATTGGATGGAGTGGAAGGATAGATGGTGTTAATGCAGAAATGTTGTTACTCTAAATTACTTGGGTAATTCTTTGTTCCACTATTTTTGGAATAATAGGGTTAAGTCAGTTCCTATGAGCAATCCATGGAATTTGAACATGGCTAATGTGATTTTCCCTGATGTATATGTTGATGTGGATTTAATAAAAGAGCTGGAAAATAGCTACTATCCCGTGTCTAGGATAATTCAGAGAGAAAATAAGGAATCCCTAGTAGCCATAGAAAGAAGTGTTGGGGATGTTTTCAATATTTCTAGTGAAATATGCACATAAATTAATTTGGAAAAGATGAATGATGATTATGAGAAGTGTGCTAAGTTTATAAAATGTCATGAAATGCTAAGGTATATGCCTAGGGTAGACCAAAAGTTGGTTGCAGTTCCTGACAATATACAACCACAATTACATAAGGTGCACAGTTTACAGATTGAGGAAGGTTTTGGAGTTTTATGGAGACTCAATTGTATCTGTTGATTTACTAATGATGGCCATGGACATTTAGCATCCAAAGGTAAACACAGACTATGATTATGTAGGTTATGTGGTTGATGCCATACATAATGCACTGGTGGAAATTTAGAATGGTGTTCATGTGCCTACATTTAAAAATTACTCCCATTTGATGTTTCTAATTCTATTTTATAACAATGAATCCATGGATAAGGAATTAGAGTTATATGAATCAGAATATGGGATTGAAATGACAGTACAAAGATGGATTCAGGTATGGGATAGCTCATCCTCGCATTCCTCTTTTGTTTGCTTTCAAAATTGGATTGTTACTCCAATAATGGGTATGATGGGAGTTGTTAGGGAAAGATTGTCTATTAATGTTAGGAGGTTATTGAGGCCTTGGCATTTTGTTCAAAACTAGTCAATCAATCATAATTGGGGTGATTTTTTTATTCTTTGACCAGTTTATTGTCATTAGGGTTTATGGATGCTCTCAACCCCCACATATACTTTCTAAGTTTGTCCCATTCAAAATTTCTTTGATAGAATTCATTTGGAAAATTACTTGGGTAGATGAGGAGTTTTTAGAGGGACATAGGAAGGGTACATTCATCCCTAGATTATGGGTGGCATATGACTTCTTTAAATGAAAGAAATTATTTGAGAAGATTACTGGTTTTTTGAAACAATACAGATTGTCAAACACAATCTCAAGGTTTTGTGATCTAGAAAAGTTCATCCATATAGCCTTGAAATACATGGCTCCTTGGGAAAATATTAGGGATCATGAGATTTTGGATGATGAAGATGTTGTAAGAAATATCATGGATAGAGTTGAGGTCCAGGAAAGAAGGAGAAAGTGGAAAGATCTTATGAGAGTGGAAGAAGAATGGAAAGAATCAAACACCATTCTCTGGGTTTTTTCCTCATACTCCCTACTTCCAGAGATTTGAAAAAATGATGGAATCCTATGAAACCTTGATGGAAAAAGTGCCAACATTTAGCTTTGAGGGTGAAAAACACCAAGGATCCCAAGACACATTGGCTGTACATGCCAAAGGATTGTTAGAATATGGGGAATAAGATGAGGAAGTTGGAGAGGAGGAAACTTCTGCTAGGGAGCCACCGAGTAAGAGGCAAAAAATAGAGGATAAAGCAGTTGAAGTAAGGAGAAATATGGAAAAGGTTGTGGTCATAGAGAATGGTAATTTTTTCAGGAAGATTAGAACCCAATTGTAGGCATTTCCACAAGATGAGGGACAGGGTGAGAGTGAAGTAGCTCTGAATATAGAAATGGATGAGAGATTAATAATGGCTAATGAATTCATGAAAGATGATGAATTCATCAAGTCAAATGAGTTCAAGATTTTTATGATAAAGTTGAAGCAGAGGGAATTAAGGTAGAATCTGATAGCAGGGGAAGGAGGAGAAGAGAAAAATGAAGAGATTGTGAAAACACTTCAGGAATATGACCTTGAAAGTGAATTAATCACTGTTGAACAAGCTAGGATCCTGATACATAATAGTGGGGTGTTATTGATGCATGATTGGGATTTTCAATCTATGTTAATTATTGATAAAATCATAAAATAGGAAAACATCATGTTCAAATCAGAATTTGAAATAAATGACATGTTAAGAGGATCATGCTTTGGTCCCAAATCGAAGACTTTGGCTATTTGGTCCCTAGCTCCTTCCACACAAAATTCCTTGGTGTTAAATATAAGGGAAGAAAAGAAGGACGACATAATGATATGGAACTTGCATAACAAAAATGATACAAAGATTTCCCACTTAATGACCCAAGTTTCATTTATGAACTTGGCCAAAATAGAGGACATGTCCAAAAGGTATGAGAAAACTTTCAATCAAATGATTTCTTTGGCTAAAAAGTATGAAGAGCTTATGATATAGAATAATGCACTAGAAGAACAAGTGGAATAATTAAAGAAAAAACATGTAAGTGAACCCCCATAGGTAGCCATAGAAAACAAATTAGATGCATCTACAGAAACTCGGGGTGACATAAAAGAAGGTGAAGGCCAAGCAGAGAAATCTTTGGAATTCGGAGGAAAAGGTGATAATGCTATTCCTATAGTCCGTGCATTCTTAAAACACCAATTGGGTTGTTTGAAACAAAAGACTTCATTGGTGCATGCAATGCATGAGTCACTCCAAGATGCCTGTAGAATTGCTTCAGAAGCCATGAGTTTCCTTGAACCTATGTTCAATATATGGTCAGATAGGACTAGGGTAATGAATAAGTTAAACACTGCAATGTTGTACAGTGATGATTTCCCTCCCAAAATTTTAGAAACTACTGTGATGATAAAATAGATGAATATTTCTTATGCTTTTTTCAATGGGAAGGATGGATTGATTATAAACAACTTGCAGTTATTTGGCAAACAATGCAATGCCATTCCTCAGATTTATGATAATAATAATGACTTAAAAGCATAGTTTGTATGGGAGGAGGAATTTGATGCAATTTTTAAAAATGATGATGTAAATAAGCACTTGGATAAGGATATTGATGTTGGTTACTTCAATGATTTGATTGACAGTTTGTTCAAGGTTGAAGTGGATATGACCAACTTTGTTATTGCGGCCAAGATGATTGTATATGACATATGGAAAGAGGTCATCACCAAGTTAGAACAAGAAAAGGATTTTAGTTGGACCACCGACAAGGAGGTGAACATGTGGGAGGCTATTTTGAAAGGGTAGTAGATTTCCTTAAGCAACAATGAATTTTGATCAGTTTTGTGGTTTCATTTCATCATCCATATGTTGTTATCGGTATTGTCAGTTTTTGTTGTTGTAAGGTTGTTTCAAGATATTTTAATTCTCCCAAGTAGTCCAAATCTTGTTGCATCCTGAGATATAAAAGGATTCCAAGACTACTAGAAAGAGGATATTAGTCATTTTATGAATTAAAAAGTATTTTAAAACTCTAGTATTCAACCAATAAATTGTAAGAGGTTTGAAGTGTACTTTTGAATGTAATAGCTATTTTGACATGAATATAAATACAAATCCATCAGCATTTTTTTTTATTTTTGATGAATGGTTGTCTTTGTTGCCATATTTTGAGTTTTTCTTAGATTGAATGGTTAAGGATTATTCAATTTATCTATCTGGAAGGCAGATTGTGAAATCATTTTAGGGTTTCTCTCAAGGAGAGAATTAATTCCCTTAGAATAATTTCGGTGAAAATTGAAATTCATAGAGAATGTGATGTTTTTTCTCAAAAGTGTATGTGAGGAGTGATATACAAGGTGTATTTGTCTTTTATTCAAATCTGTAGGTGTTTCTGGGTTTATATTACTGTCAAGGGTTTTGAATGTTTAGAGTGATTCCATACCCTAAGATAAGGCACTAGTCTTTTATTCATTTAGAGTGGGTGACTATCATCACTTAATTAAACACTTTGGTAGTCTATTTTAATTTTTTATATCAAATAAGTATATTACAGAAGAAAAGGGTCTGTAATTTCTATTATGACAATTTCTAGGCAATTAGGAATTCATTGTACTTCAAATTTCAAGAATCAATATAGTAACAAGTTACAAAATCCACGAACAATAGTTTTCAAAATTGTTAATGTAATATGAGTCAACATTCAAGAAGTAAAGTATATGAAGTATCTTGTATCTATATAAAATTTATGAAGTATATAATAAATACCTATTAAATGAATTCTAAATGATCACTTCACTGACTCAGTGAGCAGTCTGACGCTTCTATATCCTACATGGAATCCAGCTCCTGGAATTGACTAGTAGTACAAGATCCTCTTCATTCTGAGTCAGGTATTCAAAACCAAAAAATTCTTCATCTTCATTCTGATTCTGGGACCAAGATCCATCATTTGTCTCAAAACTGGCAGTAGTACCACCAGGTTTTGAAGTATTGCAAAGCACCCGTCTTTCACGCATGGAATTCCAAATTTCCAATGGCCTATCATAAGGAAAATATTTAACATTATACCGAGTTACAAACAACCTCAAGCAAGTTTCCAAATGTTTGTCTAATTTTCTTCTGATCTTTGATTTCAAAAACCCCAATGCACTAAAAACTCTTTCATCTTCCACCGACCTGAGTATCATTGTTTGACATAAATCAGAAAGTTTGAAATATTTTGATATTGAATCATGCAATACTTCACTCTATTTAATCCTTTTCCAAGGCATGGTTATTGCACCAGGTTCAAATGGATTCTCCAAAATTTTCAACTGCAATTTCATACATTATGCAAAATGTCTACATTGTTTTGTAAGATTAGCTGAATCTAAAATTTGTTTAATTGGTTGTTCATTGCAATCTACATGTTTTGAAAACTCTTTCATCAATTTGTTTATGAAATATTTGTGCATCAGTTTGTGTATCTCTGAAGTTTTTCCAAAAATGAGGAAACACACAACCCATGGCTTCAATAATTTCTTGTCGAGGGAATCTTTCATGAATCTTAGTTGAAAGTTGGTAGGAAATTGACTTCAAATTAAGACTAAAATATTTAACAATCCTGTCAAAATATTCCTTTTTAACTAGAAGTAGTCTTCCTCGCTTTCCCATCTTAGATTGGTGCATTGGTATTTCATATCCTTTCACAAACACACATAAACCATTTTTTGCATTGAATTGTAAAAAATTCTCATCATGATTTAAATCTATAATTATCTGCCACCTGAAAAGATATGGGCTTTGAAGTGTTGTGATATCTAAATACAGAGCATCTAGGGAAATGCATGTCATTCTACATAAACTTCTATAATCATGGATATACATAGTTTTGAATTGGGCTTTCTTAAAAAGTTTGTTCATTAAATCTAGCATGGGGAGAAGACTGGCCAAATTTAGTAGAGTCTCTATATCACTTAGCTTATGTAACAAATCAGGATCTTTTTCTACTTTGAGGCATTGCTCTTATACTAGTCCGATCAAGGATTGATATTCTGTTAGGACTCATTCCACTGGTCCATGCAAAGAGATCTATCTGGTCTCAACATCCTTGAGAATATTGTTTCCTAGTGTTACTCCCTCTAAAAAATCTTAAATTCTACAAAAATTTTAGGACTTCTGTAGAAGTAAGAGTATAGCTCGTAGACTAGATCTTCAACTTTTGACACTGTAGGAAAATTACTTACAATTTTATATGTTAAGTTCATTCGATGGGCCATGCAATGTATGGAAAGCATGCAAGGTGCAATAATAGTTTGTAATCTTGCACAAAGACCATTCCTTTGGCCTTGCATTACTGCAGCTCCATCAACTCCAACACACACTAAATTCTTACCAATTGTCAAATCATCCATACCAGCAACTTCATTCAAATCTTTCTTTACTTCAAAGTATAAGTTTTCTATTGTTGAATTGCCCCTCATTTTATGAATGCAAAGTAGATGAGCTTGGTGGACATGTTATTTTATTGTATACACATGCATACATACCCAAGTAGTGTTATCTATTGCATTAACTTCATCTATGGATAATGAAATGAATCTAGACTATTTTAGTTTCTCCTGTAAATTTTTCTTTTCCACCTCAGAAAGACACTTGCCATTTTCCATCCAGTGTTTGTTGACCAATGTGACATAGGATAGTGAGGATGTTTCAAAAAAGATAATAAATTACCACATTCTGAGAAGTCTCTGATAGGTCATCTTCTAGATAGAATATGAAAAACAAAACTCATATGAACTGTCTTTGCTAGGTTTGCTTCATTGGCTGCATGTTTAAACCCGACCTTGATTGGATTTACACTACTAGAAATTGTTTCCATTCTCTTGTTATGCTCTTCATATTCTATGGCATACTTAACATGAAGACAGTCTTCCTTTGATTTCTATCTCACTACTAATATTTCTTGTTCGCCTATAGTCTATTTTTCATAAACCTTACCAATATTTTTTTTTCTATAGTGTCAATCTTTAGTTGCAACTTCTTCTCTCTTTTATTTTTCCATGTACAAATCTGACACCTGCATTCTATTGGTTTTCCATAATTTTTTTTGCCTGGTGCAATGAACCAATACTTTTCTACCCAATCAACCTTAAAATTTTGTGTCATTTCCCACTCCCTCCCCATATTTACTTTCCTTTTTCTTTTCTTCTTACCAACATCAATATTATCTTCTTTGCTATAATTTTCATCCAACTGGTTCTGTGTATCCCTTATAACATCTTTTGTTGTGCCACCATTTTTATCCTCATTTTATAAATTTTTATTTAACCCAATGACAACCACATCTTGTGGTGGTGGTACTAGTGAGCTACTGTGAGTGGATTTTGTACTTGCAATTGCAGAAGTTGATGGAGCAGAAACGTTGCCAATTCCAAAGAAAGCCTTTATGGTAGTATCTCTAATTTTTGGGTGTTTTGATGGCCTCCCAATCCCTTCACTACCCTGAGGAGTCTTACCCTTTTCTATCATTCCAATCCCTTTACTGCCTTGAGGAGTCTTACCCTTGTCTACCATTCCAATCCCTTCAATGCCCAAGGAGTCTTAGCCTTGTCAAATTCTAGGCTTGGCCTTTCATTTTCAATCCCTTCACTTCCCTGAGGACTATCAGTCTTTCCCATGTCTGACATGGAAATCCCTTCAGTGCTATCACCATAGTGAGAAGTTAGAGTCTCAACCTCCCCTGATATCTCAATCCCTTCACCAGCTTCATGATACTCAGGATAGTCAACCTTGTTTGACATCTTGACCTCTCACTAGTCACTGGGAATCTAGGATTCTAGGAGTAGGAATTAAAATAAATAACAATACTATGAAGTGTGAACAAATAATTTTTACCTTGGTCCTTTTTTCTTTCTCTGAAATGTTGAATCCTCTGTTTACTGTTGCAAGATTGTAATTTGTAAATCTGGCCCTTCAACACGAATAGACTGTAACAAACCTAAAATTATACTTAATTTTTCAAACTTTTAATTAACTGATTTGAATTTATATCAATCCATGATTCCAATTTCCATTTTTTGCGAATTCATGGGCTTTTTAAAATACATTAAAATCTTGATTTAAGTGTGGCAAAAAATATGCCGACATGTTCAATGCATATTGTAGGAATTAACAAATGGTTGGCGAAATAGGTCGTGGTCAATATAATAATCCTGACAAATATAATGATCATCCACCAACTCAATGTAAATTTTTTGGGGTGAAGTGGGCTGACTCATTCAATTTATAATTAACAACCATTGGCGAAATAAGATCTGCATGACAGAGTTTTTTAAAAATATCGGGTGAATTAAGAGGTCATTACAAGAACCACGTCAGAATGATTAAAGGTGAATGTACCAATCAACCACGTCAAACGATAAAATATTAATGACAATTTGAAAGACTACTAACCCGTTACCATGTTTAATTTGGGCGATTACGGCCACTATGTATTGGGCATGATTTGCCAAAATGAAATGTTAATATTCCCAGAATCTGCCAAAAGGTGATTATTCGCCACTAAAAAAGACTCTAACCATATCACATGCAATAATGTATCATATCATCATCAACATAAGTACCAGGATCAACATAGAATGAAATACATCATGTTAATGATATCAAACCACATATCTACTAGAGTCTAGTCTATAATGTATCAAAATAGTATATCAAATACGAGGTCTATCATGAAAGTAACTAAAATGTTATAACAGCTCAGATTAGGGCTTCACAATACATTAGTTAGAGGAAGGAACTCAAAATTCCCAACATGAAATACAAGAATCCTCAATCCCAAATTTTGCAAGGAAAACTAGGACATTGTTTCTATACAAACACCTCATTTCACACCTTTAACCTTTCTAATCTTCTATAAAAGAGACATATTTGTAAAGTTAATATTTTATTAGATACGTGAGAGGAGGGGTCTAACACATATACATGCATCTATAAACATATAATCTGATCTTCACATGAATTATAACAACTAGCTTATCATGAATGTCCAAGAAAACAAAGAGCTATCAAACACACTATCATAAGCTTATTTTATCTAACTTGTTTGTTTCATGTGTAGACACATGTGTAAATTCATTCATATTATGTGGGGTCAAATGGGCTCTGACAAGGGTTGATCCCAACATGTTTGAATGAATAAAGAGGTAATGATGGTGCTACAGGAAACAAAAGAGCAAATAATCAATCATTTGTAATACAATTCAATGATTGAGTGGAGGATATTGTTCTTACATTGAGAGAAAGTTTTTTGATAGAAGAAGAGAGAAAATTCTACATGAATGAAATAGTAAGAATCAAAATTTTATAATAGTGATACAATGTTGAGAACACAGTGTATGATGATCTTGAAATGAGCATATTTCACACAGTGAGCATTAAAAAGTGATTTTTTGTACAACATAAATTAGAAAAGAAGAGTGCATCTCTGATTATTTTGAAACTAGTGTTCTAGAAGCCAAGTCACCCACCATTTTACATAATGTTAAAGCAGATGAAAAGAAGGAAACAAGCCATTTATTAAAAGATATAGGATAAGAAGAAACACCTTTCTATGCAGTGAATAACACTTCTCATTCGAGAGATAGAGGAGTTGAAGAGACTAAAATAGCACAGTTTACAAGAAACAAATATTAATAAATTTGAGTGCACGTGCACTTCATCAATCATGTTCATAAAATAAGTCTATCCTTTGTAATTCAACTTCTAGTCTTACAGACTACGAGTTGATTCTCCAAGATGTTGGAAAATGTAAGGCACTTGTCGATGACGTTTCTAAAAAGAGGACAATCAAAGATATGGCTGCTACTATGAACTAATAGTTCATCATCGAACCATGAATTCCACAAATTAAGAGAAAAAGTGTCATTGACAGTAAAAAATATGGAAAATGTCCTGATGTTGAGGGACACTTCAAGAAGCATGAATAATAATCAGTCAATGTAAATACAATATCATGGAAGCTCTAGAACATATCACTTATTCTTGAAGCATGTCATTGTTATGGGTAGATGCAGTAGCTATGCTAAGGAAATTCAATAAGAAGGTAAAGACAATGATTGAATTCAAAGTAGTGGACGTCAAAATCACCAACAATTTGCAGCTACAGGTACACTTATAACCATGAAAGGAAATTGCAAAGAGAAGATCCATATGAAGTGCCAAATTTGGAAGGAGATCACACCAAGGGAAATAACAATGATGTTGCTACAAAGCCACAAAATGGACAGTGCTAATAACATTCTCATGGTAAAATAATATTATAAACATCAATTTTTCAAGTTATACAAAAATAGTCATAAAGAAAAGATGGTAACGTCACAAGTGTGCTGCTACAGGACTAATGAAAGACTTCGTATATATGAAAATAAAGGATATGTTTGAGGATGATATATAGTGACATATGACATTCACCATAAAAATACTCCCTTTGAAGATGATGTTTTGATCAAATATTTTGTCATAAGGTTTCCATGAAAACAATATTTTGCAAAGACAATCAAAATGATGGCACTTAGAATATAGCCCCATGAAAACTCAGTATTTTGTAAGTCATTATTTTAAGGGATAAAGTAGAAACAATGAGGAAACTGTCAAAACCTTATTATGAACAATGAATTTAAAGAAATGATAACAAAATAGTCATAAGGATGCAACACATTGTCAATTTATTGTCACAGTGGAATGAGACAACATACATGAGACAACTAGAAGAAGACCTTGGATGAAGCCAAGTGAAAGGTCTAATACAAGAACCCACAAAAACACTATTGTAAATGCATGATTAAGAGAAGTGAATACATTTCTAGAGAGAAACAAAATACCAAATACAATATGATAAAAGGTACCCACTTATTTTTTAAATTCAAATGTAGGAAATGGTATTGATAGTGATTCACAATAAGATATGATTGTTTGGAACAATCAACAAAGCATCAAATATTCAGAAATACCATAGCTACAATCTGAAATATAGGTTTGAAACCCTCCAAAGTTTCCGGTAAGAAAGTTTGATAAAAACAAAGTTCGGGAAAATGAAATATATCAAACACACAGAGAAAGAAAACAAGATTTTTTCCTAGTTTTATGATGCCAACATCACAAGCCATGGCTTGAAGGGTAGAACGAGACCCATTAATATTTTATTTCTTGATTTTTTTCCCTTTTCTTCATACTCTATACAAAGTTATAGAATAACAGATTTCATGCACTGCCAACAGGACTAGGAATCCACAACCATGATAGATATACAGAGGAAATATAGAAGGAACATAGAAACATGGTTACATCTCGCATGAAAGAAGGAATAAACCTATTTATTTTTTCTTTATTTTTTCTAGATAATCCACTTTTAGAGCTCAAATTTATAAGGAAAAACAAGGATATTTCCATTATTTTTGGTGTGAATAGAGTTGAAATTATAGATAAAAGTTGCCCATACCTGTGATAAGAAGTTGATCTATGCTATAATTTGCAACAAAGCTCCTCAAAATTCCCTTAAAGCCCTAGTCACGGGTAGAGAAATCTCCAAATGTGAAATAATATTGCAAAATAAAAATTAGGTTTTTGGTTTAGGGTTTGAATACCCTAATTCGATGAGGGAATTTTTTTTTAAACCTTGTGTTAGGTTGAAACATGTTTCTTACCTAAGACCCATCGAATTTTTATGTTTTCTCATGAATTGAATGTCACCCTTAATATTATTAAGTGGTCGATTATCACTTGATAAATATGATGTGTGAATTTAATACTTATTAATTAATAATAAAACACTTAATAAATATTAAAATTGAAATGCAAAAAATAGGTCTCCTTTGACTTAGTATTGTATATTTTATTTGCATAAATTTGATGTAAAACGTTGATTAAGGATGATGTTTTATAAATTACCTTAATTGCTGTTATTTCTCTTTTAGTGCAAATAAAATTGGACTTTTGGTATAACTAGAAGAGTTTTTGTAAGTGCCAAGTCTTAGAGAATTCATGAGGAAAGACCAAGCATATAGGGGTTGTTTGAGCATATTTAGGGGAAGTTGGATCATTTTTAGGTGCCTTAATGGTGGAACGGGTCAAAGTTGACTATTTATTCATGATGGAGTTACTTTTTGAGTTCTTTAGGGACTTGAAAAAGTAGGCCTTTTTGTTGAATCCAACGATTTGAACATTAGTGTTCCTATCTTCATGGAGCTTCTTCTTAGAGAAGCATAAGTATTGTAAACTTCATTTTGGTGGAGGTTGGTTTTGATGGATGCTTTTAGTGATTTTCCTTGAGTCCTTCAACAATTTTGATCTCTTTTTTGCAATTCTTTTAGGCATATGACAAATAGTGACAGCTTCTAGAGTAAAATATTTCGAAGTTATTGTGCATTCTCATTCATTTTTTCTTAGTGTGTAATTAGGTGATTTAATAAACAAAAAACTAGTGAATAACCTATTTTCCTTGTGATTTTTGTCTCACTTTAAGTATCTTTTGTAGAGAAATACAATAATTGCAGGTTATAATTTGTGTTTTAAGTGTGGGGTTTTTAAGTTGTGAAATATCTTTTCCTCCTAAAGGTCCAGTGTCATAACCATTTTATGAAATATTGATGCACAGACGTGTAGGAGTGAGTTGTGCAACTTTTTAAGTTAGTTGTTTTACCAAAAACTTGTTTAGCTGAGTGTTCATGTCCTTTTAAAATTTGGTGCATCACCTCTTTTCTATTTTTCAAGTTCTTTTCAGTTTCAAGCATTTTCATTTTATGTTCTTCCTCAACATTTTCCCTCTGAAAGCAGTAGAGTTAGGTTGGTTTCTAGGTGATACAAAAGGAAGTTGGCCTTCTCTGGAAGTTCTTTCCATTTTAGGTGACCCACAAACCTAGAAAGTTCCCATGTTTCTCAATGTACTAAGTCTGCAACTTAGTAGGGTGCAATTTTGAGAGAGAACAATTTTTGGCATGCCCGCTGGGATATTTTGGACTATTTCAATCCAAGAATTTTCCATACATTATTATTTTTGGTGTGTAAAATAGTAACATTTTCCTTCAAGAGGCAATAATATGACACACCTAGCGACTCTGAGAAAAAATCAATGGGTTTAAAGAAGATGAAGTGTTGAAACATGGCTTACCATTCAAATTTCTATGAAAGTGTTCCCCATATACCTCCTTACTCACCATATCAGTTTCAAAAATATTCCATTTCAATTCAAAATAATCATGTATCAGTAGGTTATTAGTAAGCTCCATATGCTTACCACCCACCACCCACCCCTTCTCAACCTTCCTTGTAGCATGGCTATATGTATCAATGACCCCAAGATAGCTATTTTTTCCAAGCCATGATGGTGGTTCTCAGGATCAGCCACATCATGTTGCAAACATGAGCATAGATGACATTTGGTCAAACTTCCAAGAGTTGTTGAGGTCTGCGGAAAGAGAACAACGGTTTGAGATGCAGCAAAGGAGGTGGGATTTTCAATATTACCAATCTCAATAAGAGATGGAGGCATAAAGAATGCGACATGAAAATAATATTTCTAGGGAGGTGGTTGCAAGAGAGGAGAAGAGGAGGCTTTTGTTGATCCAAGCTCAAAAGCAAGAAACTCAGTCAACTTTTGTTTTCCCAAACCCATTTTTTGAAGAAGGATCTCTGAGCTTCAATACACTTAACTTCAAAGAACACAAGTCTTCTTTGGAAAAGAAACCGAATATATTACAGCAGGAAGAAGTAATCTATAAAGCCTATCTTTTGAAGGACTTGGATGAAAAGGAGCAGCACATGAAAGAAAAGGTCATCAAGTTCAAAGGCCCAAGATTTAAACAAGGTAATCCTTCAAAGGTCCTCAAATTTATAATATCAAGTTTTAAACAAGAGGCACTTTGACATGAGGTAGACCTATTGAAAATAGTTGATGAATAGAACCAATTAGGACCGTAAGGGATTGAGTAAGAAGGAAGTGTTGAGAAAGAGATAATAACAGAGTTGTTTAATGAGCTTCCCAGCTTTGTTGAACAGAATGATGAAACGGCTACTGATTTATTTGGTGAGCTGCCTAGTTTTTGTGAAGACAACATGCTTGTATTAACACAATTATTGAGCTTTGGATAGCAGTAAGAAATAGATTTTTTGACAGTTTGGTTTGATGAGATCCCTTCTTTTGTTGATCAAGATGAAGGAGAGACAATGATGTTCATGCTAGCAATGAATATGGATTAGAAAAGAGACATTAAAAATGATGATGAGTTGTTGTCCCACATAAATAAGTGTGATAATCAGGCCTTGAACCATGAAGAAGAACATGCCAACATTCAAGTTTTGTGTTTTGGGGAGCTAGAGGGCGATGAGTTTTCTCATCTAGTTGGGTTGGACATTGATTCAAAATCATTTCTTTAGGAAGAAGATCAAGAGGTTCCCATAGACCTTCATGATAAACATCATATTTCTAGGGGTACACCCATCATGTAAAAAAGTAAGGAAGAATTAGAGGAGGACCAGTTTTGGGATGAGATGGAGGAGTTCTGCTAAAAACTTGATATAAAACCAGAATCCCCAAAATCAGAAATGTGTGAACAACATGATAAAGTATTAGAATAATTTTTGTTTGATCTTGTTTCACCAAAGATAATTCATTATGATGAGAAAAAAGGATCCATAGAAATATTTCATCAACCAGAGGCCAGAAAAAGAAGCCCAAAGTTCAATCTATCAAGTGGATGTCCTATCAGACATCTATCTAGAATGAAGTAAAACAAAGAGGAAACAGTAATGCCACCACCTGAGTATAAAGGTGTAGCTAAATAATAATGGTTGGAACATGTTAAAATATTCCAAAGCAATAGTATACTTAATCAACATGGTGAAGTAAGTGAAGTTTTTTTGTTCTTCAAGGAGTATTGCAACAACTGGTTAAATATATGTCATTGTTTCATCTCTTTATAGCCACCAATGACTATGTTTTTCATTGCAAATTGAAGAGAAAAGGAAGATACTTTTCAAAGCCTATAAACTATTCTTTTTAAGGTGTTTTCATTTCTGTTTATTTTAGTGTAGGATAGGTTTCCTTTTCCAAGAAGTGTTCTTTCGCAACATAGTTAGAGTAGTTTCAGTGTAGGTTTTACCACTTTCAATTAAGTGTCCTAGTTTCCTTATTTGAAAGAGTGGGTTACAACCATGTAAAAAGTTTCTTTGAGTCTATTTTTGAGTCTTCCAAGTGTTTAAATAACCTTTCTAACTGATCAAGTTCACACCTATCATTCATGATAGTGAATTTTATCACTGTCACAAACCATAAATATGTAATCAATAAGCTATGAAGGGTTACTACAATTTTTGCAATAAGTTTTTGAGCTTTTTCAGGTATGAATGACTCTGTGCCCAATGGATAGGCTTAGGAAACTGGTCTTGATGTCTAGCAGGAAGACATATACTAGATGTTGCCAGAAATGTTACTGATTTTTGCTAAGCTCAATTGAGTGGAGCTTTTATGTTTTTAAAAGAAATAAGGTAAATTTTAACTCTTCTAAATCATATTCATATGCATAGAGAAAATAAAAAAAGATTACAAGATGAATAATGTCTCACACAAGCCGTGAGACTGACCATTATAATGTACATGAAGAAAAAATGATACATTTATGGGTGGTAAACAAATGCACAAGTAATGAAGGGTGACTCATCATTTCTGGAATGACAAGTCCATTTTGAGCTACCCTACATCATCTTTAGCCTTCTCGCTTGACTTGTGCCCAACCATCACTTCCTTTCTGCTCCACATTCTTGCATCTAAGAGGAAAATATTGTTACACCAATGATTTAGAAATGAAGACTAATCATACATTACATGTACACACATATTTAAATATATAATCTAATATTCACATCCATCATAACAAATAGCTTATCATGAATGTACAAGAAAAAAAAGACCTACCAAATATGATATCATATGTTTATTTTTTTTATCTTGTTTCTTTCATGTGTAGATACAGTTATCTATTCATTCATAGCATGTGGTGTCAAATGGGCTCTCACAAGGGAAGAGCCTAGCATGAATTGAATGAGAAAAGACATAATGATGGTGCTACAAGAAATAAAAGAGTAGCTAATCAATCATTTGTAATAATATTCATTGATTAAGTGGAGGACCCTCTTCTTACATTGAGAGAAATTTTTTTGATAGAAGCACAGATAAAATGCTATAGGAATGAGATAGTAATAATCATGATACAATGTTGAGAATATGGTGTATGATGATCTTGAAATGAGCATATTTCATACAGTGAGCATTAAGCAATGATTTTTTGTACAACACAACCTGGAAAAGAGGAGTATATCTCGGATTATTTTGAAACCAATGTTCTAAAAGCCAAGTCACACATCATTTTAGAGAAATGTAAAGTAGACAAAAATAAATAAGCAAGCCATGTATAAAAATATATAGGATTAGAAGAATCACCTTTCATATGCATGTTATCACCTGAAATTGCACCCTTATCAAACTCCTAAAAAAACTTGACACTTCAAGGTGACATAGAATCACTCCATAAGTTGTGGGTCACTTAAAATCTAGAGTGAATCTCCGAATAAGGCCGGATCCTAGCTGGTTTACACTTCTAAACTACTGATCTTCTAGGAAAAGGGAGAGAGAAACTTAAATCTGAAGAGAACTAAAAAACTGGAAATAAACTCAAGGCTTAAAGCTTGAACTGTACTTAACTAAGGGATATCAACCTGAATGAAGATGAACACTTATGAATGATACTTAATCTCAAATGTAGAAAGAAAAATAATATCACTACCTATCATGGATTGCAATGCATAAATATTTCATTAACTAGTTTAAATGAAAACCACTAAAAAGGAAGGATGAATTTCAAAGATTAGTACTTGAACATTTGCATAATGCATCTAACAACCTGCACGAAAAGCCACTTGCAGAAAGGTGAAAATTTGTGAGATAGAATCTAGAAAACAAAATGTTCTAATAACACTTCATATTTGATGACATGTAACTGATTAAATGGTTGACTATATTAAGTTGAAGATGATGCAAGACATTAAATCAGTTAATGGTTTGTATTGTCATTAATGTCAACTTGATATCATCTGTATGGTCATATACATAATTCCAAAGACTTTAGAGAATCAATGGAATAAAGGTTATGCTTTTAGCAATGCATAAAAGTCAAGTATTCACTAAGTGACATACTACACTGACGGAGTGCACACCATCGGTAAATACAGAGATAAAATCACAGTGATGCCTGATGAGCAGAAGACAGTGTTGCCTGACGAAGCATAATCAAAGGATGCCCGATGAGCTAAAAATAGTGTTTCCCAATGAGCAAGATCCAATAATGCCCGACGGATGGAGATCTCAAAGCTAACTGAAGTTACACCGACGGTGTTAGGGATTTTTCTTGTATGAATCATAGTTCTTGAAATAACTACTTGAACACCATGCCTTCTAATAATGATTCAGAGACAAGAAAATCCTAATTGCTAAGGACTGGATAAGGTCCTTCTTCGTTTTTGAGCTCCACATTTACTCAGGCAGGTTTTACCTTTTATGATTGTTGTTTACACAGTATGTTATGGTGTGGACACTGATTTGCTATGTATCTTTGTTAAACCAACTTATAAATCACCTTGCAAATGACCAAGCATAACCAGATGCAAGATTTAACCATACAAACTATGATTGTAAATATAGCAAATACCAGTGATACAAGAATTTTCAT
>MU226003.1:1512628-1540996 GCA_018584345.1 Thuja plicata | reverse complement strand
TATGATGTAATCCATCAACATATAGAACATCATTTGTCTTATTCTTTCCATCCAAAGTGATAGAACCTCTGCCTATTATAGGTTTAGGAGTGTTATCTCCAAATCTAACCATACCACCTTTGTACTTTTCTAACTGAAAAAATCTATCTTTGTCACCTGTCATATGATGAGAGCATCAACTGTTAATGATCCAATAAGTTATGATGTCTACTTTGGAAATTAGGGCTATTTCTTGTTCTTCCTTTTTATCTACAATGCCCATTTCCTCAAGCATCCTTTCCATATCTCTAAGGGAAAAGAATCCAATTTCATCTTCTCCTAAATCTTCATCGGTTACACCTTCTTCAACATGATAACATTCCCTCTTATATTTGGGTTTGTAATCAAAATCTAAACTTCTTGACTCTTGTGGGGCATTTAGATGCAAAGTGACCTATCTTATTACATGAAAAACATTTGAATGGAAGCTATCCTTCATATTTACCTTTTCCTTTCTTTTCTCTTCTAGAAATCATAGCTATGATTTCTTTAAGTTCTTCATCAACTTCTTCTTTCTCATTGTGACTAGAGATGTGTAAGGATTTCTTACCATGGACCGTGGCTTTGAAATTTGTTTCACTTTTAGGTTCAGTCTTCAATCTTGATATCTCAAATGCAGAGATTTTGCTGATTAGAGTCTCTCTCTTGATGTTTTGTGAGAATTGCATAGTTTCCTCTAGAATACTGATCTTTTTTTCATAGTCTGATGTCAAAGTAGTTAACAATTTATCCATTATATCTTCTTCTGATATTTCACCACCATTGTTCCTGATTCCGGATACTGCTTCATTTATCCTTTGATTATAAGCTCTAATGTTCTCTTCAGGTAACATCTCAAGACTGTTGTATTTCTTCTTCCAATTCTTCTTGCGTGAATTCTTTTCTTGAACATCTCCTTCAAACATGTCTTCTAAATACTTCCATATGGTATATGCTCTATCAATCTTCTTGATTTCAAAAAATTTACTGTCAGATAGGGCGCTGATTAGGGATTCTTTGGCAATTGCATTATTGGTAAATGTTTCCTTTTGTCTATTAGTAGCATCATCCTTTGCAAGGTCTTTCAGAGATGGAATTACAACCTCTCTTGCGTGGAAATTTCAAAAATCTCAAAGCCAATACACTGTAGATGTGTTATCATTTTGTTTTTCCAATCCAAGTAATTCTCTCCATCAAACTTAGGGATTTCTTTTCTGAAGTAAGACATCTAATCTACCTTAAGCTGTTAGGCTTCTTCTCCAAGGCACTTGGCTCTGATACCAATTGTTAGAATAGTCCCAAAGGATAAATGAGAGGGGGGGGGTGAATTAGTTGTCAGTTACTTAAGTCCTTTTGTTTACTTCTTCAACTTTAGTATACAACAAAGTAAATGCATAATCAGATAACACAGTACTCAACACATAATTTGATTACGGGGAAACCAAATGGTAAAAACCCCTGTGAATTAGCACCCACAATAAACTATACTTGTTTGTAGTAATCCCTGTTAGAAGATATTTCAACCCTATTAGGAGTTGTACAATACAATGCAATAAGTATAGTGACCTTGTTAAGGGTTGGACCCTGTTAGGAGTCTTTTACAAATAACCCTGTTAGGAGTCTTTTACAAATAACCCTGTTAGGGGTGGTGGACTCATTGTCCAAAAGCTCACTACTTGATGGTGAAGGATACAGCCTTCTGTATAACAAATATACACTATATCTGATGATGAACTATAGAGTAGACCTGCTATCTTGATCAGTTCCAGTGTATTACAATCTTTCACTTCTTCTTCACATAGATCCTTGATGAATGAACCAACTCTAATAATCTGCTCTGTACATCTTTCTTCACATTTCGTATCATTCACACTTAGCATATCATAATTGAACTACTATAAGTATCTTCTTCAAATTAGAAGGTCATGTAAGCTCTTAGAAATACTTCATCAATATCTTAGTCAGCTTAACTAAGCACGCAAACAACATTAACTCCATGCAAGTCAATGTTGAACAGACGCGACGCTTCACTGAGTCGGCCTCACCAAATTAATCATAACTATGCAATCATCTTGAAACATGTTTGGCACCTTTGGATTTATATCATCAACTCATAATTAATCATGAATATACACATGCATATCCTGAAGATAGGCGCAACTCATGAGACACGTTATATACATCGGCCCTAAATCGTTATACTCCCAGAACTATAACTGCTAATAACAGAATTGCATAACTTTATTGAAACATCATATCTGGGTCTGTGTGTATGAACATAACATAATAAACATGTCAAAAACATGTATCTATGCATGCAAGTCTTTATGTCATCATTCACATAAGTTCATACAGAATTACTACTGTATATTATATGTTGTCATTAATGACAAACATACAATCAATCAACTACTTTGAATCAAATCTCCAACACTAACTCTAAATTTGATTTCAATAGTCTTTTATATTCTATCACTATATTCAAATCATTCCTAAATTAATTTATAAAGTACCACCCATCATAGACTATGTAATGCATGCATTTTAATTTATGTATATGGAATGTCAATAAATTCTCATCTTTTTAATTTTAAATTGAGATTTAACTATTTTATCAAAAAAATGTTCACAAATATGGTCATTTCCTATAAAGTAACTATAAATTATTTTAAATTGTGTGATAGGGATTGTACTTAAAGTAATAACTGAAGTTCATTCTATTTATCACATGATGATCTAATTGGAAGATTGTAATAAGGAATCCAAAATGCTAACCCATCAAAAGTACATATTCTTATATATTAACATCTAATAACTTTCATGTCACCCACAACTTCTGAGAAAGCAACCAAGTGGCAGATGGACTTGCTAACATTGGCGTCAAAAATGACATCACACGCAAATGGATTGGTACTACCAAGATCAATGATGATATCAATTTATTACTCAATCATGATAGGATTAACCATAAGGCGGGCATCATTAATGATATTAATCATACCAATTAATGGGAAAGGGAACTGGGATACGGTGATTACAAAATGCCATGTGAAGTGTCATAATAATCATGACCTTAAGCCATTGTATTATCTCAAAGATATCAAAAGAAAGATTGGTATCTTGCATCTGTATAAAGAGCTAAAATTTTCTAAGGATTCAAAGAAAACCAGTGTACAGAATAAAAAGAAGGGGAATGAAAAAATGGGAGGTGACCTAAAAAGGGAAGAACTCGAAGTCTGCAAATGGAGAAATGAGGAGGTCTGGAGATAGCTTAAAAAGGGGAAAGTGGACAAATACTTAAAACGTATCCATGGAAACAATAAGGAGATAACTAAGGTGTTTGCATATGGTTGGGAGAATGAGAAAGTAAAAATTTTGGGTAAATCTTTTACCCTCTCACTTGACCATCTTGCAGAAATTGTTGGTCTACCTTTGGAGGGAATGCAGTTCGCAAAAGAAAAAAAGGAGGGAAACAAAGCTTACAAGACCTTTCCAAAGATAGATGAGGAATGAGCCATGCTCGTCAAAGGTAACCTAGATTATGTCAACCTATCAAACATAAAGCATATCTGGGATTTCATAATTAGATAAATCATGGAATACTTCATGCTCGACTACAGGTATTCCAAGGTTTATAACTAATGCAAGGAGGGTTAGTAGGAGGGGCCAAAGGCACTCCCAGCTACCAAACTAGGTTACAGACACAATGCGGAAGACAAACAACAAAGTGAGAGAATAAAACACAGAGATCCTTTATATTAACTTGATCAAAACCATTACATGCCAGGTTGTAAGGACTTCCCAGTTTCAGCCATATATTTGATGAATTACAATAAGATCTTCATACAACAGAGATCATTGACCTTCGATCTCAATACCTAAAAAAATGCTTTCTTTCTCTAAGAATAATCTGTAAACTAAGAACATACAACCAAATATATATAAGAGCCCAACAAGGAAGTTGTCACTCAAATACAAAAGAGAGACCCAGATTTAGGTCCACATAGATCCCAATGAGAGACCCCAAATAAATTAAGCCATCAGAATTAACTGAAGAAGTCGGCCAAAGATCCAACTCCAAAAATAACAGTCTCGGGCAAATGGTTACCAAAACTCAGAAATCCATCGGTAAAGCATCACCAAAATCTATCAGTAAACATGTCTGAACAATAGAGACAAGCATGCCTGAGAAATAGAACCCGAGTGACAGAGACAAGCATGCCCGAGTAGCAGAACCTGAGTGATAGAGAACAAATTAAAGAACTAAAAGTAAAACATCTTTTTGGTTGTGCAAGATTGCCAATGACCCAAGATGCTCTTGCATCAGACACCTGGGGTTACAAGAAATGATTCTCTGAATCATTGAATATAGGTGATATATCCATGTCATCAGGTAATTCAACCTCATAAGCATTTCCACTGTCAAATCTTCTCAGTATTTTGCAAGGACCAAATTTATTCATCTTCAGTTTACCATATGTTCCAATAGGAAATATTCCTTTCTTTAGATGAACCATCACTGTATCACCATCTTCAAATGTTTTATGTCTTCTTGATCTCTCTGCACTGTCTTTATATTTCTGATTACTTTTCTCCAACTTTTGTTTTACATCTTCATGCAATATCTTCATAAATTCTACAAATTCCTCTGCTTCAGCACTTATTTTCTCTTCTCCAACATTATATCTCAAATCTGATATACCTCTCAGTTGTGTGCCATGAACAATCTGTAAATATTTTTTTCCAGTACTTTTGTTTACTGAATTGTTGTATGCAAACTCTGCTTGTGCCAACATCAAATCCCAATTGCCTGGTGTGTCTCCAACTAAGAATCTCAATGTATTACCCAAACTTTGGTTTACAACCTCTATTTTTCCATCAGTCTGTGGATGAAATGTATAACTAAACTTCAACTCAGTATCCAACTTCTTCCAAAGTGTTCTCCAAAAATAGCTAACAAATTTACTGTCTCAGTCACAGATGATACTCTTCAGTAATCCATGCAATCTGACCATTTCCTTAAAGTAAAGATCTACTATATGTATTGCATCTGATGTTTTCTTACATGGTATAAAATGTTTCATTTTATAAAATCTATCCACAACAACAAATATGGAATCATTACCTCTTGCTGTCCTAGGTAAGCCAAGAACAAATTCCATGCTGATATCACTCCAAGGTTTCTCAGGAATAGTAATAGGTGTATACAAACCAGTGATCTGACTCACTCCTTTTGCAACTTGACAGACTCCACAACTTCTTACAAACTTCTAAACATCCTTATACAACTGAGGCCAAAATACCTCTCCTTCAACAAACTTAATGTTTTATCAATACCAAAATGTCTAGCCAATCTACTACTATGTTTCTCCTTAATCAAATTAGTTCTCATTGATCCTCTCGGTATAAAAAAATGGATACCTTTGAACAACATATCTTCCTAAATGAAATAGTATTCATACTTACTTGATTGATTTGTATTAGGTGCTTTGCACACTCTCCAGTGCTCTGAAAAATCAAGATCACTTTCATACAAACTCTTCATGTCATCAAAACCAAGAACTTCAACTCTCATTTCAGTCAATAATGACCTTCTTCTACTCAATGCATCAACAACTATGTTAGAAAATTCATTCTTATGCTTAATCACAAATCTTAAAACTCTACAAATACTCTACCCATTTCATATGTCTCTGATTCAAGTTATTCTGACTACCCAAATACTATAAAGCCATATGATCAGTATACAACACAAATTCATTTGGCATCAAATAATGTCTCCACTTCTTCATAGCTTGCACAATAGTATAGAAATCTTGATCATAGAAAGAATATTTCCTCTTTGCAGCATTCAACTTCTCACTAAAGAAAGCAACATGTTTACCTTCTTGAGTCAACACAACTCCAATTGCACTTCCACTTGCATCACATTCCACTTGAAATACTTTATTGAAATTAGGTAATGCCAACACAAGTAATTCAATAGCCTTTAGCTTCAAAGCTTCAAAACTCTTATCAGCTCCATGTGTCCATTTGAATTCTCTTTTTTCTCCTCTCATTGTTCCAATCATAGCATTACAAATAGAACTAAAAATTTTGATGAACTTCCTGTAAAAACTTGCCAATCCCTGAAATGATCTTACCTTAGTGAAATTTTCAGGTGTAGGCCATCTTAGTATGGCTTCAACCTTCTCTGGATCCATCTTCAAACCATCAGCTGAAATCACAAAACCTAAATACACAAGCTCTTCTTTCATGAAGGAACATTTCTTTAGATTTATCGACAACTTTTCCTCTTTCAATTTCTGCAACACTTGCCTTATATGCATCAAATGCTCTTCTCTAGTCTTAATGAATATTAGAATGTCATCCAAATATACAATCACACACTTGTTCAATAATTTCTTCAAAACTTCATTCATTAACCTCATAAAAGTACTGGGTGCATTAGTTAAACCAAAAGGCATAACCAATCACTCATACAAACCTTCCTTTGTCTTGAAAGCAGTCTTCCATTCATCACCTTCTCTGATTCTAATATGATGATATCCACTCTTCAAATTTGGTAAAATATCTTGGTCCACTCAAAAAATCCATTATGTCATCCATTCTCGGTATAGGAAACCTATACTTCACTGTTATCTTATTGATTTCTCTAGAATCAGTGCACATTCTCCATTCTCCATTCTTCTTAGGTTCCAATATTGCAGGTACTGCACATGGACTCAAACTTTCTCAGATCAAGCCTTTGTTCAATAATTCATGAACTTGTTGGTTAAGCTCTTCATTTTTGGTAGGTGTTAACCAATGTGGTGCTTTGTTTGGTAAACTAGCTCCAGGAATCAGATCCATACAGTGACTGATATCTCTCATTGGTGGCAAACCATCAAGTACATTATCTAAAATTATCTCCTTGTACTCAGTGAGCAACTTTCCAACTTCTGCAGGAATGTCATCTTCTATATTCTTACTTGGTTTGTTAGGAATCAAAGCATAAAATATATCATTTCTTTCAACTCTTTAACAAATTGTCTACCTTCCATCAGAAAAACTTTCACAGATGTACATATCTCACCAATAGATTCTTCAACCAAAGGTAACAGAACTTTCTTCTTACCATCAACCCAAATAGAATATCTATTCAATATTCCATCATATATAGCATGTCTATCATATTGCCAAGGTCTACCCAACAAAATATGACAGCAATCCATAGGCATAATATCACACAACACCTTATCATAATACTTCCCAATTTTTAGATTCACAAAACATTACACTCACCACTAATGTATGATCATCCTTGATCCATGAGATCTGATAGGGCTTTGGATGTTTCATCCTCTCCAACTACAAATTTGCAACCATTTCCTCAGATGCCAGATTCTTCGAGCTTCCACTATCAACAATCACCTTCCAAACTTTGTCTGCAACTCTACATCTGGTCTTGAACAAACTTTTCTTGATTAGATCTAGCTTATCGGTAGTTTTCTTGATGAATACTTGTACAACCATACTAGAAATTCAAATAATAATCGGAATGAACCAACTCCTTAATAGAATACATTAGTTGTATGTATTATATTCTTTCTCATCTCCATGATATGTGTTAGACCTGAGTTTCCAGATGGTTTAGTTTTGTCTGTTACAAAATAAAAGGTAAGAAATATTTTGTCCACTATATCCAAGGATCTTCACAATGAGCTTCAATATATTTGCATCAACTATTTACTTAGACTCAAGTATAGTCTATGATATCACAGATAATGTATTTATTCCCCTTCCGCTAATGAAATCCTCAGAATAAATTTTGGTCCCACAATATAATGCTTGGAGTTACAACAAAGTGATGGGGCCTTCATAAACTTGAAATTAATATATTTAAACCATTTTTTAAAATAAATACATCTCTTTTGATGCCTTCTGCATATATGTCATAATATCGTGTGAGAAGATCTTTATATAAATGAAAAAATAATAATTTTTGTGATTACAATCTTTGTAGTTCTATTTTTTTTGGTAATTTCTTCATCCACACCAGATTCCAGTTTTCCTCTTTTTCCTTCAGTGCATTTTGAGAGACTCAAGTTTGATGATGTCTGCAACTTTCGCTCCAAGCATGGGTCACAACAAGCAGCACACAACCCCAAAATATTCCTCGACAAGTAGCACACAACCCCAAAATATTCCTCGACAAGTAGCACATAGCCCCAAAATATTAATCAGTCTTAGCCCCAGCAAGAAGCTTCTCGGCCATAAACTGTAGTAGAGATTTATATGCACTATTTGACATAATGCACATGATGTGTTTGACAAAATGCACACAAAACTAAATACAAGAGAAACTGAGCATGCACATGAAATGTTTGACAGAATGTCTCGTGTAATTTGATTTGTGCCACTATCCTTAGCGCTGATGAGAATTAAAAAGGTAGCTAGGACATGAGGCCTTCCACACATTGGGGATATTCCTGTTGTGAATACTAAGGCTAAGGACTCTGAAATGGCCACTGATGTGATTGTAGTCAAAGACCTTGAAAATATTCAGCAAAATGTATAGACTAATGTTGTTGTTAATCATATTATGTCAGGGGGAAATGTCATGGCTAGGGATTTTGGGGAGGCCCCTACGCCTACCTATCAGATGTTACATGACCGTCTTATCAAGATGGAGGCTCAGAATTCTCAGCTCCATGCCACTATAAAAAACTTTATCCACCTTAGTGTTGGAACTAAAATAGCTAATCCATAGTTTTTTATCAACATTTATTTATGAGTCAGTAGGGATTAAATCCAAACTAGAATCGGTTATTGAGAATCTCGATGGATTCAACAGATATAAAGTGAAACAAGCTGATATCATTGCTAAACACTCAACTCTAATGTCTGAGACCGAGGAGAAGGTGAAAACTTGGGCCTCTATTTGTGATAATATAGTTAGTGTTGCACCTCTGTCAGGGGTGGAGAAGTTGGTTCAAGGCAAGATGGACAATGAGTGTGTGAGATGGGTGCGTGAGTTGAACCTGCATGTTCGTGGTCTCCCCCCACTATTGATCCTTCCTCTGCTAGGAAATCCTTTCTCAAGGATCTGCTCGACATTCAAGATATTTCACTTGAAAGATGTTGGGTTTGTCCTAGTGGTACTCTTGTTATGAGGTTTCTCTCTTTGCATGATAGACTGCAGGTTATTAGAGAGAAGAGGAATTTATTATCTCTTCCATCTAAGATTTATCTAGATGAGGATCTCACTAGATCATAGGTGGTAGAATTGAAACAGGCCAGGAACCTCATTACTGAGGCCATACGCAGTGGTAAATGGGCATTTATTAGTAATATCAAGGCAGTGATTTGGGATTCTCCCCCTAGCTAGTGGGATTTGAGGCAAGCCACAAAGGCCAAATGATGACCACGTCAGTAGTTTGACAAGAGTGGGCCCTCCTATGGCTCTCTTCTTGTTAACTGCTGGAATGGTAATGGTTCTCTTTGGTCGTTACCTAGTCTCTTTCAAGATGTGGTGGGGTCAGTTGATATATTGGATGTTATGGAGAGCCATGAGAGCCTTGTTTGTCCCCTCCTACGTTTTGATGGTTATCAATGGTTGTCTGTCTTTAGGGAGGAATTTCTCTCTTTGGGTTGTATACGGGGTTCCAGAGGAGTTGCCTTCTTGATTAGGGATAGACTCTTCAGTGCTACATCAATGGTTCTTTCAGACACACATGCCATATTCATGTGGATCTGAGTATGTCATGCCAACCACTGCTAGAGAGACATCTTCATCACGGTTTGCTACTTTCCATTAGCCTCCTCACCATACGACATTCATAGTACCGAGGATGGGGACCCATTTATTAATCTGATAGAGTGCATTTCTAGATTCAGTACCTTGGGGGACATCATTATTTTGGGAGACTTTAATGCATGGACTAGAGAGCTGCAAACCCCTATACATGATCAAGGTACTGACTGGACCTATACCTCAGAACTAGATCCTACCAGTTTGGGGCTCTAGCATGTTTTTGAGGATTGCAGTGGACCTTTATCTATTTATGGTCGTCACCTCCTCTAGCTCTATGAGTCTTCTAATTTGGTTATTCTGAATGACCTCTCTTGCTTTCCTAGTTTTGATCTTTTCACATATTGGCCACACTGTGGTGGCGCCAGTGTGGTTGACTATGTTATCACTAGTGCTTCTTTTATCCCTTCCATCTGCCTCTTCACTATCTCTCATCTTCCCTTAGTTGACCATGCTCTTCTGAGCCTTGCACTTCACTTTTCTCCTCCCCCTCGTCCATCTCTCCCTCCTCATCCCCTGACTGTCCTTGATCATTCTCCTACCCACTTCCATTTCTGGTTTGTCGAGGGTGACTATGATCTCTTTACCCTCCATCTCCATCATCTCCTCTCGCCTAAGATCTTTTTTGACTACTGCCATGCTTCCTCCATGTTTGACCTATTGATCATAGCTATTTGGGAGGCAGCTTTCCTCTCCATCCCTCACCGCCCTATCCTCAGATCCACATGCCATATTACTTGCCCTATGAACCGGTGGTTTGATGATGACTGTAAAGCTTTCCACCGACCCTTGCGCTTGACCTTTGAGACTCTCCCTTGCAACTTTTATGGCCTTCATTCCTCCTACCACTGCTTTCTTCACTTGAAGAAACATGCTTTCATTGCCTCACAGTGCACATCCCTGTGTGATACGCTCATTCAAAATCCTAAGATTTTCTGGCGCACCATGTTCCCTTGTCATCCTGCTCTGCCTTCCACCATTGATCCTAGATCCCTTTCTTCCCACACCTCCACTCTTTACGACATCCCTAACCAAACATGTCTCCACCTCACCCCTCCCCCTTACTTCCATATCTTTACCACTTCCAGCATCTACGAGGCTGTCAGATTCATGAGATGTAGCAGGGCATCCGATGAGGATGGTTTTCAGGCTAAGCTCTTCAATCTCGGTATCTATGTGCTAAGCTCCTATCTTCTGACACTCTTTAATAGTGTGGTTTGCATCGGCTTCCCCAAGTCCTGTTCAAGACACTTAATCTATCTGATTCACAAGGCTAGGTTAGTTTCTGACCCTAGCAATTATAGGACCATCATGATTGGGCACACCTTTTCCAAACTCTACGCAACAACATTGAATACTATTCTTAATATGGAGTTGGACAGGAGAGATTCTAGGGCTAGAGGTCAAGCTAGCTTTTGGGTAGATTACTAGACCATGGACCACATCCTGAATTTATGGGTGATTATTGAGGAGGCTCTCCATCGTTCTATGAAATTCTATTGCTACTTCATTGAATTTCGTAAGGCATTCGATACCGTCCCTCAAGTGGCCCTCTTCCAGAGACTTAGAGATATCAAGATTTATGAGACTCTTTTGATAGTTATTATGAGATTTTACAAGTGTGTTGAGGGCAGGTTTAGGACTCTGGAGGGTTTCTCTGACCCTATCCAGAGAACTATTGGAGTGAAACAGGGGTGCCCCCTTTCCCCCACCTTGTTCAGCATCTACATTGAGGAGCTTGAGAATTTTCTCAGAGATTCCTCACTTCTGGGTGATGGTTGCTACCTACACTAGGTTCTTATCTCCATTCTCCTCTTCACTGATGATGTGATTCTCCTTTCCTCCTCACTGGAAAGTCTCCAAAGACTTCTTGATATCTTGGCCTCTTTTAGTGATTCGAGATAGCTGGTGGTGAATCTCGGTAAGACACGGGTGATAATCTTCAACTGCCTGAAGACCTCACATCTTCATTTCTACTATCAGGGACTGGAGATTGATATTACTTCTTCATACACCTACCTTAGGGTCAAGTTCTCTATCCCTCGCTTCAACTTGAGACCTGCCATTCTGCCCAGGATCAGTAAAGGAATGGGTTCCCTTGCCATGTTGGAGAGACAATGTTTCAGACATCATTTTCAGGACACTGCATCCAAGTTGTCCCTCTTGGATTCCTTGGTGAGACCTACGGTACTTTATGGCTTTATATTTTGGGGTTCATCCCTTCTGGATTCTGATTGGGCCTCTATTGAGCGTGTTCAGACTATTTCCTCCAGCGTATCATCAGATGTCATTGGTCCACCTCTCATAGCATCATTCTGGCTAAGTTTGGGGCTCATCCCTTTAGATTGGGGGCCATCTTTGATCTGGTTTGGTTTATTCACCACCTCCATTATTTTGTGGACTCCAATGATGGTTGCAACAGATACTCCTACCTAGCCTATTTCTCTTCAGTGGTGCTTTCTAGGTCAGACCCCTCCCCCAGAGCCCATTTTTGGTATGCCCAAGCCTCATCCCTTTTAGGTTCCATCGGGATTGACATTGATCACTTCCCCCCTATCAGTTCTTACTTGATGCTCTGGCTCACCTCCTCCCTTCCAGATAGGATTTGTATAGACACGTTAGACTTGACATATACATGTAGTATATCACCACGACCTGGATCAACCCATGTGGGGGTCTGTGCCCGAGGATGGATTTTTATGCTGAGCACTTTCTAGACATTCAGGATGGGATTATTTTCCATCCTAGATACTTATCATAGCATTGGTGTGATGCCCTTTGCATCACGTTGGGATCTTTCAGGGTTGGATCTCATTGCCTTCGGGCCCAGACAGACCATCACATTGATAGAGATGATCAAATTTGTAGGTTATGTACCCTGGCCAAGATTGCGACTGAGACACACTTCATCTTTCATTTTCCTACTTACTATGAGATCATAGGGAGATTATATTTCTTATTTAGAGAGTGTAGTTCCTTGATTGCTTTCTTCAGCTACACTGATTAGAGATGCCTGGCACTTTATCTCTGTGAGATTGTACAGCTCCGTGAGCATACTCTATAGCTTTTTTTCCCCCAGAGACAGATATCTGATCAGCTCATTACAGCCTTCTTCTTGCCCTCATCTCCATTATGGGGGCTAAAGCGGCCTCACATTACCTCCATCACCGGTCACTCTAGATCTGTGAGACCACACAACACCTTTACCCATCAGCAACACATCTCTAGCAGCTCACAATGATGACCCAGGGTTCTTGCTCATCTAGATCATTATCTTTTAGTGTTGGATTTCTTTCTACTTGAAAATGATCCTTAGTCCTTCTCTTGTGTCTATTCTTCTTGCATGCTATTTCTTTTTCTCTTCTTTCTTTTTTCGCTCTTGGTTGTTTTCCCCGCCACTATTTGGTAGTCTATTGGTTCATTGTTCCTTTTGTTGTACCTTTCTAGTCCCTTAGACCCTTGTTGGTCTCTTTTTGGACATTAATAAATTTATCTTATATTATCTTATCTCACTCTATAGTATCCTTTGAATCATGAAATTTCCTTCCTTTTCAGCTTCATTTGGTGACTCCTCTTGTACCAATGCATTTCTTCCACTATTCCCTTTCTTGCTTGCATGTGTACATTAAAAATATTTATGTCCTTCTTCACCACAATTGTAATAAGTAACTTGGAATCCCTTTCTGCTATAACCACCTCTAAAGTAATTACCTCTTCCTTGGTATGAATTTCCACCCTTCCATTAAATCTTTCCTTTAGCTTGAGATGTGTCTAAAATCAACTTGTCTGGTTCAGATCCATTGTTTTTGTTGGAAATTTGCCTTTGTGAAAATAGTTGACTGTATGTTTTTCATTGATGACAACATATAGTATACAACAGTGTATTACATTCACTTTTTAGTATGGATATGTTGAAGCCTTGCGTGGTTTTTTTATGTTTCAGACATAGTTATGATACCATGTTCATACACGCATATTCAGAAGTTTAGTTATAGTTGAGTTATGTTACTTTGTTTACCAACAACAGTTTCATAAGATTATTTTCAGAAAGCTGATAGTAAATTTATTGATTCTTTAGTTGTACCTATCTATGGGATATGCGTGTTCAGATTCATGTTTAGTTATGAGTGAAAGATAATTAACCAAAGGCGCTAATCATGTTTCATTCGGAGCATGATGTTTGGTTAATTTTGGTGGAGCCGACTATGTGAAGCGATGCATCTATTCATTTTGAGTTGTGTGGTTCTAATTATGTTGTGTGCTTAGTTTAGCCGACAAGACAAGAATTGAAGGGATTCCTACATCCAATATGATCATATCTTTTGGAGAAGATACATATAGCAGTTCATTTGAGATCACTAAGTGTGAATGATAAGAAAAGAGACAGAAAAAGAATAGAATAAAATGTTGATTGTATTGGGACAGCAAAGCTATTTCTTTCATTAGTTAAAGATCTATGTGAAGAAGCAGAGAGTGTATACAATTCATTGGAACTGATCAAGATAACAGGTCTACTCAAACAATTCATTATTAGATATAGTGTATATCTATTTTAATGAAGGTTGCAGCCTTCATCATTTTAGCAGCGTGCTTTTGGATAGTAAGTCCTCACCCCTAACAGGGTTATTTGTAAAAGACTACTAACAAGGTCTGACCCTTAACTAGGTCACTGTACTTATTGCATTGTAAAGATAAACTCCTAACAGGGTTGTAATATCTTCTAACAGTGATTATTATGCTCAAGTATAGTTCTTTGTGGGTGCTAATTCCCACCGGGTTTTTTACCTATTTTGGTTTCCCCATAACCAAAATTGTGGTGTTCTATTTTGTGTTATCTTATTGTGTATATGCTTAATGATATTCTGTACTTAATTGGAGAAAATAATTAAAACTAGCTGATAACTGATTCACCCCCCCCCCCTCTCAGTTATCTCTTGGGACTATTCCAACAATTGGTATCGGTGCCAAGTGCCTTGGAGAGAAAGCCTAATAGCTTAAGGAAGATCAGATGGCATACTTCAAGAAAGAGAGTCCTAAGTTTGATGGAGAGAATTATCTTTACTGGAAGAACAAAATGATAACACATCTTCAGTGCATTGGTTTTGAAATCTAAGAGGTTATTACTCACGCAATTGATGTTCCTACCTTGAAATACCTTGCAGAAGAAGACTCTACTAACAAACAAAAGGAAGTATTCACCCAAAATGCAATTGCCAAAGAATCCCTAATCAATGCCTTATCTAACAGTGAATTTTTTGAGATCAAGAGGGTAGACAAAGCATATTCAATTTGGAAATACCTAGAAGACATGTTTGAAGGAGACATCCAAGCCAAGAATACGCATAGAAAGACATGGAAGAAAAGATACAACAATTTAAAGATGCTACCTGAAGAAAACATCAAAGCTTACAATCAGAGGATTAATAAAGCAGTCTCAGGAATCAGGAACAATGGGGGAGAAATCTCAGAGGAATGGACAAACTGATGACTACATTGATATCAGATTATGAAAGCAAGATAAACATCTTTGATGAAACCATGCAATTCTCAAAGGACTTCAAAAGAGAAACCTTGATCAGCAAAATATCTGCATTTGAGATATCAAGATTGAAGAGAAAACCTAAAATTGAAACAAATTTCAAAGCCTCATTCCATGGTAAGAAATCCTTGAGCATCTCTAGTAATATTGAGAAAGAAGAAGTTGATACAGAACTAGAAGAAATTATTTCTATGATTGCTAAGAAAGAAAGGAAAGGTAAAGGAAAATATGAAGGACATATACCATTCAAATGTTTTTCATGCAACAAAGTTGGGCACTTTGCATCCAAGTGTCCTACAAGAGTCAAGATGTTCAGATCAGATTACAAACCCAAATATACTAAGGAGTGCTATCATGCTGAAGATGGTGTGACTGATGATGATTTAGGAGAAGATGAAATTGGATTTGTTGCAATTAAAGATAATGAAAAAATGATTGATGAAATAGAAATTGAAGATGAAAAGAAAGCACAAGGATTGGATTTAGTTTCACAAGCAGACATCAGAATAGACTAGATCATAGACATGTTCACATCACATGATAGGAGACAAAGATAGATTTGTACATCTAGATAAGTTCAAAGGTGGTATGGTTAGATTTGGAGATAATACTCCCAAACCTATCATAGGCAGAGGATCCATCACCTTAGATGGAAAGAACAAAACAGATGATGTTTTGTATGTTGATGGTTTACATCATAACTTACTAAGTCTCTTCTTCCATCTAATGAAGAACAAGAGACAAGGGAAAGTGAAGAAAAGGAGATGGACCTCTCACAGAGTGCTCAAAAAGAAGAGCCTTAGAAGGAGACAAAGCCCATCCCAGTAGTAGAAAGAAATCAAGAAGAGACTAAAGAACCAAAGAGTCAGAACTCAAAACGGGACAAAAGAGGAGAACAAACTAAAGCTGAAGAGAAGGATAACATCCATAGAATGGAAGATTGGAAGACTCTCAACAAGGAGGGTTGTAGGGAAAAGGAGATAGAAGGGGAAGACAACACTCAGGATATCAAAGTAGAAATGAGAACTCTGACATTAGCCTCTATTCCTATGTCTTTGACTTCACCTTTGGGTAGGTTGAATATTGGTGAAGAGGAGGGAAAGGACAACTCTTGGAAAACAATGGAAAGAAATAAAAAAAAACTCAGGAAAGAAAGGATCTACTACTCCAACAGGAAACATAAAGGGAAAATTATCTGGTAAGAAATCTGAGTACACCCTAATGGGGAACTCAATAATTAAGTTGGAAAAGAAAGGAGGTAGCCAAAAACCTGGTGTTCTGACAAGAGGCAGAGGCCAGCAAAAACAAGACATAGGATCTCTGAAGAATGAGAGAGGAAGAAAATCTGAAAAATCAAAAAGGGAAGAAGAAGAAAAATAGAATATTGCGGATGGAAGGTAGCTCACCATCTAGCAGGTATGCTCACCAATTTTATAATGAAGATTGTCTCCTGGAATGTTAGAGGACTAAACGGTCCTCACAAACAAGATGTAGTTAGAAACTTAGTTAGAGATTCCAAGTTAGATATGCTTTTGATTCAAGAAACCAAAATGTCGAAAGACAAAATTGAAAAAACAAAATTGATGAAAAATGGAGCCTGTTTGGGTAGTAGCTCGGATGGGGCTTTGGGGGGCTTGGCTATCTTTTGGAACCAAGCTTATTTAGTCTGTAATTTGATCAAAGAAGACAAAAACTTCCTTGTTGTGAAAGTTCAAAGTACTAAAGACAAGTTTGAGTGGATCATTATTAATGTCTATGCTTCAAATATGAAAACTGGAAGACTCAAACTCTAGAAGAAACTCCAGAGTGTTAAGAAGACCTATATCAACTCAAATATCTAGATAATGGGAGATTTTAATACTCCTTTGAAGTAGGAAGAGAAGTTTGGAGGTAATTTATCTCAGGTGGATAGTAGGATGGATCTGATGGACTTTATTTTAAAAGAAGGCTTGATGGATGTCGATCTCGAAGGCATAAACTTCACTTGGCCTAACCATACAGTGGGAGATGACCTCATTCAAGTCAAGCTTGATAGAGTGTTGATCAACCCGGAGTGGTACACTCAGTTTTCCTGCTCCCTCTCTTCCATCTCAAGAATAGGTTCGGATCACTTCCCTATCTCTTTTACCTTTTCTCCTTTTGATGGTAAAAGAAATTCTCCTTTTAGATTTGAAAAAATATGGCTTGATCATCCTGACTTAGAGAAGAAGATTAGAGAATGGTGGAACATTGAAGTGGAAGGTACTGCAATGTTCATTATTGCTAAGAAACTGGCCAATGTCAAGAAAAATATCAAAAGTTGGAACAAGAATGTATTTGGGGACATCTTCAAAACCAAACATAAAATTAAAATGGAATTAAAGGAAATTCAAGAGGAAATTCAATTTGACGGACTATCAGAGAATTTGAGATCTAAAGAGCAGCAGGTTCTTGTGGATTACCACAATATAATTGCCAAAGAGGAAACTTTATGGAGATAGAGATCTAGATCATTATGGCTCAAAGTTGGAGATAAGAACACTAGATTCTTTCACCTAACGGGCCTCAAACACAAAGCCTCAAATAGGATTCATTCTTTATCAGCTCCTAGAGGAATCATCACCAAGGAAGAGGAAATTAGAAAGGAGATGATGGAGTACTTCGCGAGCCTCCTAACTAAGGACCAAAATCTTAGTCATGAGGATCAAAGAAAACTTCTTGACTGTATTCCTAGTATCTTGGACAATCAGAGTAACTCTTTTCTCAAAGCTATACCTAAGGAAGCTGAAATTAGGAAGGCCATTCTGTCATTTGAAGGAGAAAAATCCCCAGGGCTGGATGGCTTTCAGATGTTCTTCTTCCAGCACTTCTAGGAAATTACTGGTAAAAATGTGTGCTCTGAAGTTAAGGAGTTCTTTGGGTCTAAAACTATCCTCAAAGAGCTCAAAGCTACTTTCATAGCTCTTATTCTAAAAAAATCGGGAGCTGATACTGTGGACGGCTTTAGACCAATAAGTTTGTGCAACTCTTTTTACAAAATCATATCTAAAGTCCTTACTTCTAGATTGTTGAGCATGCTTCCTAACTTGATTTCTCCTTAGTAGAATGGCTTTGTGCTAGGGAGGCAGATTCTGGACACGATTATGGTTGTTCATGAGAATACCCATTATCTCTCAGCGTCCAAAAAACAAGGTTTTTTGATGAAATTGGATTTGTCCAAAGCTTATGATCGAGTGGACTAGGAATTCCTCCCCCGTGTCTTGAGTTCCTTTGGTTTTGACGAGGGAGTGATCAAACTCATAATGCATCTGGTAACTACGGTCTCCTCCTCAGTTTTGGGTAATGGGGGCTCATCTCATTTCTTCCACCCTACTACAGGCTTGAGACAAGGAGACCCAATTTCTCCTATTTTGTTTGCTATCATGGCGGAGAGTCTAGGTAGATTTATCCAAAGCCTTGTGAACAAAGGTATGATCTCTGGGCTTCAACCCTCTTCTGCCCAGCTAAGATGCTTGCATGAGAAATTTTTTGATGATACAATTATGATGGGAGAAGCTTCAGTTAAAGAAGCTAGAAATATGAAGATGGCGCTGAACACTTATACTGGAGCTTCTCGCCAACTAATAAGTTGGGAAAAAATCTCTCTCTTATTTTGTAACACTCTTGAAGACAGACAAAGGAAGATTTCCTCAATATTAGGCTGTAAGATGGGGATTCTCCCGACTCCTTACCACGGCCTCCCTCTTTTCCTTAAACCTGATGATACTTTTTGGAATAAGATCATTGATATATTTCACAATAAGCTCGCAGGCTGGAAAGGAGCTACCCTTAGCCTTGCTAGGAAAGTTCAACTTCTTAAGTCTACTCTTTAGAATCTCCCAATCTATACTCTAAGCCTCTTTAAGATCCCTAATAAGTTTGTAGAATTGATTGAAAAAATTCAAAGGCGTTTCTTATGGTCAGGAGTTGAGGAAAAAAATAAATTTAGTCTTGTAGCTTGGGAGGTGGTTTGTAAACCTAAGAAATAGGGAGGATTGGGGATCATAAGCATAAAGAATACTAATAAGGTTCTAATGGAAAAACAGTGCTGGAGAATCTTTGAGGAAGAAAAGGAATGGAATTCTATTCTAAAAAGGAAATACCATATCCACTCTCTTGAGGACATGCTTAATAACTCCCAGGAAGTCAACGGATCCTTTATATGGAATAGCATCTGTAGAGGTAAAGAGATAATAAAAAAGGGAGTGAGATGGAAACTGGGAAATGGCAGGAAGATAAATTTCAAGCAGGACAAATGGCTGGAAAATAAAGCCCTTAAAGAGAATGAAGAGTGGAGCTTAGCTATTCTTGACTGCCAAGATATTGTGGGAGAAAAGGTGGCAGACAACTGGATTAATGAAAAATGGGTGGAATTTGGCTCCTTTGAGGGAATATATTCTCAATTCAACGCCCAACTCAACTCTTGGTTTCCTACAAATGCTCTGGATTCTTTGATCTGGAGCCCGGAACCTAATGGAAAATTCTTTGTTGCTTCGGCTTCAGCCCTTCTACTCTCCAATAGCTTCCAGCCTCTTAGTGCTCAAGTTTGGAATTCCAACCTTATCCCTAAAATTAACATGTTTTTTTGGCTCTTGACACAGGATAAATCCTTATGGTGGAAAATCTCTGTAAAAGAGGTTTCATCATGCCAAACAGATGTTACCTTTGCCTCTCTGAAGCTGAAAACTGTAACCATCTGTTGATACATTGTCCCTTCTCTAATCAAGTCTAGGACTTAGTGTATAAGTATTTTAATGTGGATTGGGTCAAACCTTATAGTGCTCAGGAGTTGATTACTCAATGGATGTGTCCTAGAAAGGGTAAAGACTATAAGGAGATGTGGAAGCTCTTTCTTCCTCACTTCTCATGGAGGATATGGAAGGAGAGGAATAATAGGGTCTTCAGAGAGAAAAAATCCTCCCATTCAGTTGTGGAAATTCATATAATAAGAGGAATGTTGGAAAACTTTAATGTGTCTTTTCCTCAAAGGAGTAACATTTTGAACCTACAGGAAATATCAAGTTTCGAATGGGGGAACCCTGGAAAACAAGAGACTAAGACTTTAGACAAGAGGGAAAATACAAGATGGTCTGCTCCACCTTATGGTTGGGTGAAAGGAAACTTCGATGGAGCTGCTGAGGAGAATCTGGGAAAAGTTGGAGGTGGTGGATGCATAAGAGATAGTGCTGGGAATTGTCTGGGAGCAGTTGCTGCTCCTTTTGGAAATCAAACGAACCATGTACCCAAAGCAATGGCGGCTCTTATGATTGTTAGTCAGGCTAAAGAAAAAGGAATTTTGAAATTTTGGTTGGAGGGAGACTCATTAAACATCATTAACTGTATCAAAGGCAAAGTAAAAGCATCCTGGACTATAGCTCACATAATAGACAAAATCAAATTGACTTTGCTTCTTTTTGAAGAAAGTTCTATTTCCCACGTGTATAGGGAAGGAAATAGGGTTGCAGATAGTTTAGCCAACATGGGTGTTAATTGTGAAACAATGACATCATGGAATGGGGAGGTGGATTTAAGTTTTGAGATTTCGCATCTCATCAAGTACGACAAAGTGAATCAAAATGAAGGCTTACCGCAAATAAGTATTAATAATTATTATGACAGCTAATTTTAATTATGTCATTTACTGTCAGCCGAGGCTTGTGGGTTTGAATGAAATTGCCTACTCACACGGATTGTGGGTCACAAATAGCAAGCGAAACTAGAGAAAGCTTAAGCTCTACTCTCTATTAAACTGTAGCTTGTTAGTTCAAAATTCTACAAAAATGGGGGGGGTTTGAAGAGGGAGGAGTCGATGGATTGCTAAAAATGGAAGAAAAAGAAGAAGGTTTGGAGAAGACTCAAAAATGGAGGAGTTACAAACTTCATGGAATGCCTGCATGGTGCGGATAAGGAAATCACAAAGAAATTTACAGACGGGTGGAAGAATGGGAGGGTGAATTTGTGGGGTAAATCTATCCCACTTACCTTGAACCTCATCTCTAAAATTATAGGCATTCCTACTGAAGGAATGAAGTTTTATAGAGATGATAAGAGGATGGGCACTCAAGGCTTCAAAATATTCCCGAAAAATGAAGAAGAGCAAGCCCTTCTGACTAAAAGCAGGGGAGATTATGTAGACATAAAAAAATATTAAAAGCCACTGGGCTAACATCCTCACAGTGATGATCAAATACTTTACTCTGGATGGTAGGTATTAAAAAATCTATAATCTCCATTTCATCCTTGCAAATCATTTTAGGCACCAGAATTTTGTCTCTTTCCCCTATTATTTGCTCAGCTCTCTGAATAATAGTATTATTCAACACAAGAAAAAATCTTTGAACCCGGTTCTACATGAAGGTTTTATTCGGCTTATTTCTGATTATGTTAAAAATCAAGTCTCGGACCCTATCCCTCAAAGGGTCAAAGGGAATTTCAGAAAGTTGAACCGGGATATCAAGAAAGTGAAAACTAAGAAGAGGATTAACAGAAAGATCAAGAAAAAGGAGATCATTAAGGAAGAGATGGAGGTCAACCCTAACACCCAGAGCATTGAAGAGGATAAAACCCAGGATGAGGAAAAAATGGAAGAGATTGAGATAAATGAGGTTGATTCGGGAAACCCCAAGATGAACCAGGCCGAAGACGATGAGGACTCCAATAATGAGGATGATAACATAGTAGTGGAAGACATTAATCTGAATGAGGAAGATGAGAATAGGGAGAAGGAAGCGGACAACCTCAAGCAGAATGAGGAAGATTAAAATAGGGAGAATGAAGAAGGAAAGGATGAAAAAGAAAAAGAGGAGGAGGAGAATAAAGAAATAGAAATGGAGGAGAATAGAAACCTGAGGAAAGAAGGTAAGAAGAAGAAAAAACAAACAAAAACTTGACTCTGACTACAAAATGGTGGGTTTTGAGGTCGACAAGAGAATCCTGAAATGTACATATGACTATGGGGCTAACATGGAGAAGTGGATTGGGGAGGAAATGAATATAATGAAACTACACCTCAAGAACATGCAAGAAGCTATGGAGCCTCTCAACTCCAGAATGGTGGAAATGGAGAAGGAGGTGAAGACTAAGGTTAATAACAAAAATAAAGATGATGACCTTACTGTTAAGGTTAATGAAATTATGGAAGATAAGTTCAATGAAATGAAAGCCCAGATCAGTCACAACGAGCACATGATAAATATCATTCTGAAACATAGTAATGAAGGGCTAAAAGTTTCTATCCAAAATCTCAAATCTTTATACGCCTACCTAGAAATGAGTCTGCTGGAAAGAACTACTTTCACGGTGGAAGGTGATATTGAGAGTGGGGGCCCGAGCTCTAGAAATCGTAGAGGCATCAAAAGAAAAGTTCCAGAGATCCCTAACGAGATGCTAATGCTGAAGGAGTCTATTGACTTGATGGAAAACATGCAGAAAGAGGCTGAGGAAGCCTATGAAAAAATGCATTAAGCTGCGCTGGAAGGTTTTCTGGTTTTTTGCTGGTAGTTTTGCTAGTAACTTTGCTTTTTTTTCTAGTTTTCTACTTCCTCGGGTTTTGGGTTGTTTGTTTGGGTCCTGCTCTTTTGCTCATAGTAGGCATATCATGTTTGTAAGGGTTCTCATTGATTATATCTAATCTCCTTTTGTAAAAGGTTTTGGGTTCCTTTCAAAACCTATTTTTACCTTAATCAAAAACTTACTAAGTGTTGGACAATTGCTTGATAAAGGATATCAGATGTAATTCAAAAACAACAGATGCATCATTCATAACAAATAAGGTGACATGATTGCATCATGTTCAAAGACCAAGGGTAATGTTTTTCAGCTTAACTCCAAAGTAAGTTGTTTTGTTGCAAAAGTGTATGACATCTGGTTATGGCACAAAAGACTTTGTCATATCAATTATGACAACATAGTAAAAATAAGAAATGTAAAGGCAGTAAGAGACCTTCCTAGTATTGCAAGACTAGTTGATACTATCTGCAGGGAATTTGTGATGGGAAAGCATGTGAGGACCTCATTCAGAAGTAAACAAAACTCTACAGAGAACAGATTAGATCTAGTGCATAGAGACTTATGTGGACCTACTCAAACAAGATCATACTATGGTGAAAGGTATTTCATTTTTTTTTTTGATGATTTCTCCAGAATGATATGGGTTACGTTCTTAAAAGACAAATCTGAAGCTTTTGACAAGTTCAAAATATTCAAAGCTAAAGTTGAAAATGAGTCAGGATTAAAGATAAAATGTTTGAGATCTGATAGAGGAAGAGAATTCACCTCTGACAAGTTTCTTGAGTACTATGAAGAACATGGGTTCAAAAGACAACTAAGTGCACCCAGAGCCCCTAAAAAAAATGGAATTGCAGAAAGAAGAAATAGGATAATACTTGACACAATGCGCACTATCATGATTGAAGGAAAAGTTGCGCACACCTATTGGAGAGACGCAGTCAATACAACAATCTATATTATCAACAGAATTCAGCTAAGACCAGGCACAGACAAAACACCTTATGAACTTTGGTTTGGTAATGTACCTACAGTAAAATACTTCAAAATCTTTGGAAGCAAGTGCTACATCAAGAGAGATGATGGTGTAGATAAATTTGATGCTAGAAGTGATGAATGTATTTTTTTTGGTTACTCTACTAAGAGAAAAGCTTACAAATGTTTTAATTTAAGGTTGAAGAAAATTATTGAAAGTGCACATGTGAATATTGATGAGAAGTTCATGATTCAAGAGAGATATTATGAATATGCACCTATGATTGAAGATAAACCTAGACCTATCAATAAAGAAATAGTTATTGAAGAAATGTTTGACTGTATTGATGTACCATGCAATAACCTTGAACCAAGTCAAGAAGAATCACAAATTACAGATGAAAGTGTCACACCTAAAATCTCAAAATACACATCTAGATACCATTCAAAAGAAGATATCATTGGAGATCAGAGCAGTAAAGTTTTGACAAGATCCAAAGAAAAAGGTTCAACCATTGATGAAGAGATATGTTTACTTTCACAAATTGAACCCTTAAGTGTTGAAGATGCATATAATGATTAAAATTGGCAAAATGCAATGCAAGAAGAATTAGATCAAATAATTAAGAATAACACATGGGAATTGGTCCCTAGACCTTGTGACAAGAATGTGATTGGAACTAAGTGGATATTCAGAAAAAAAATGAATGAAGATGGGTAAGTGATAAGAAACAAAGCAAGATTGGTATGTAAAGGATATGTGCAAAGAGAAGGAATTGACTATTCTGATACATTTTCCCCTATGAGCAGACTAGAAGCTATAAAGTTATTTTTAGCTTATGCAACATTCAAGAACTTCAAAGTATATTAGATGGATGTCAAATATGTTAAAGTAATAGTCTCTTGGGTTATTAAATAAATCATTATGATCTAATTACTAACTCACCTATTCACTCTAGTTGCTTAAGCTTACCTTAGGTTTTCCCTTATAGGGTTTCATGTTTTCTTTTATAAGGATTCACCTTTTTGTATTTCATAAGGAGTTTTCACATCACATTGTAATTTCTAGAAACATATTGTTAATATATTGTTTTCTTTTGCATACGATGTCTCCTCTGGCTTTTTGGCCTCCATAGCTTCGTTTGTCTTCTGTCTTTGCTTCTTCCATGTGACAGGTTTGCATGCAGGTGTTCTTGGGAGAATATGGTTTTTCCTATTCTAACATGGTATCAGAGCTTTGTTTTTGCGGCTTGTTTGAGTTTTTTTGAAGCAAGCTCTTTGTGGTACAAGGGTTTGAAGCTTTCAGTCTTTTTTGGTATTTTTTATTGGATCGAGGGGGCCTCTATTTTTTGGAGAACTTTGGACCAAAACCAACCTCACAGTTTCATCTGAAAGGCTCAAAAACCCTAAAATCCATATAAAATACATTTGATTTGGACACCGGAGCATCTAGGAGAATTTTTTTAGCCTCTTAGGGCCGTACAGGCATGAGAAACGAGGCAAAAATCAAATTTTTTTAAAAAAAACCACTTGTTTCATGGTTTTTGGGTGCTGCCAGAGCGCACCACCCTCTGGCCACCGTGCCACCACCGGACCCTACCACCACCGCCGCACCGCCCGGCCGCCTCTGCCGCCCGGTCCCCGCCGCTCCGCCCACCCAGCGGGCCCCTTTTTTGCATGCAGCCGATCATATGGATGACTAGGGGCTCCACCCCAGCCCCCTGCATGGTCATATGGCACCCAGGGGCTAGAATTTTTTAGCCTCAGGGGCTTAAAACCTGATTTTGAGGCCTTTTTGACCCTCCCACACTGTTTTCACTCTTTCTTGAGCATACGGGGGTATTTTTTCGACTTCCATATACCGTCAGAAAGCTCTTTTCAAGAACTTTCTGATGATGGAGGTTGGGGTTTTGGGTTCTACTATTTTGATAGTTTTTTTTCTATCAAATTTTGATGTCTATTTTCTACCTTCCGGTAGCCATATCTAGCTCATCTAGACTCCATTTTTGGAAAACTAGATATCATCAAAAAGCTGGCTCAGTGATATTTTCAGTTGCAGGGGTCTTTTTTCTAGATTTTTCTCTAGGTTCTCTCTCCTCTAAGATTTTCTCTTCCACACTCTGGTGGATTACTTGGGTTCTACAGGTCTTGGGATCTCTTCTTCTGATCTTCTGGCTCACTCTTCTTTCTGACTTCTGAGCTTGTATGCTTCTCATCTATAGCATTCCTTTTTCTATAAACACACTAAGATAAAGTGCCTACTTCTACATATCTAGGATTTTGAGCACCTTGTGTGTTTTTTGTACTCGCACTCAGTTATAAAGTGCCATGGGGGGTTATGATGTTTTTCCATTTTGGCTCAGCCACCTTTGTCAAGTAAGCGTACCTTCCCTGACATTAGCCCATGTTGTGTGTCGGTGACACTGCCCTTTATCCTATGCTTGTACTTCTGTTTCACTGTTGGTATTCTTGATTCTTCTTTCTGCATATGTTTCTGGCATTGCATTTCAGTGTTCCTGTCACCTCTCCCTGTTTAGCATTATGGGGGGGTCCACATGTTGGTACTATTGCTTCCCAGGTTTGATTGATCAGCTCTTCAGACTTTTTCTTCTCTACCTGGTCATGCACTTTTTTAGTGGGGGTTCCAGCAGTTACTTCTGATAGTGTTTACAGCTTCATGCTTCAGAGATACTTCTTGCTCGTCCTTGTTCCTTTCTTTGGAGCTTTCCCTAGATTAGAGGCTTAGTTTTCTTCATATAGTTTATTTCTTGTATTGGGTACCTGATCAGGCCTTGTTGTCGGGACCCTTCTTTCCTGCTTTCTGCAATAGTTTCTTAGGTTTTGCTTCTCCCTAAGCTTATCTTAAGGGGGGTGTTAGAGTAATAGTCTCTCGAGTTATTAATTAAATCATTATGATCTAATTACTAACTCACCTATTCACTCTAGTTGCTTAAGCTTACCTTAGGTTTTTCCTTTTAGGGTTTCGTGTTTCCTTTTATAAGGATTCACCTCTTTGTATTTCATAAGGAGTTTTCACATCACATTGTAATTTCTAGAAACATATTGTTAATATATTGTTTTCTTTTGCATACGATGTCTCCTCTAGCTTTTTGGCCTCCATAGCTTCTTCTGTCTTCTGTCTTTGCTTCTTCCATGTGACAGGTTTGCATGCAGGTGTTCTTGGGAGAATAGGGTTTTTCCTATTCTAACAAAATCAGCATTTCTGAATGGTGACTTGAAGGAAGAATTTTACATAGAGTAGCCTAAAGGATTCAAACTTTTAGACAAACCAGACATGATATGCAGACTAAAGAAATCCCTCTATGGACTTAAAGAGACCCTAAGAGCATGGTATGAGAGACTTGATGGTTACTTGAAAAAGATTGGATTCAAAAAGGGAGCAGCATATTGCAACTTATTCATCAGAGAGACACCTGAAGGACTATTACTTGTTGATATCTTTGTTGATGACATTACTTTTGGAGGTAATGATAAGCATAGTGCAGAATTTTCCAAAGAGATGCAGAGTGAATTTGAAATGAGCATAATTGGACCTATAAAATACTTTTTGGGATTAAATGTAAAGTAGATAGACAAAGGTATATTCATAAATTAGTCTAAATATGTGAAGGAGATATTGAAGACATTCAAATGGAAGATTGCAAGCCAGTAAGCACTCCTATGATAACAAGAAGCAAGCTTCCAAAAATGATGACTCCAAAGCAGTCGACAAAACACTTTACAAGTCCATGATTGGAAAACTCATATATCTCACTCAATCTAGACCAGATATATCTAATGCAGTTGGCATTGTTGGGAGATTTGCAACTGAACCTAAATAGAATCACCTAATGGAAATAAAAAGAATATTCAGATATTTAAAGGGAACTATAGACTATGGTTTATGGTATCCTAATTCAAAAAATGTAGAACTTAATTTGTACACAGATGCAGATTGGGCAGGTTGCATTGATGACAAAAAGAGTACCTCACGAGGAGTAGTATTTCTTGAAGAAGGGTTGGTTACTTGGACAAGCAAGAAGAAAAAATATATTTCTCAGTCAACAGCAGAAGCTGATTATGTAGCAGCCGCATTGAATTATTCAACAATGGTTTGGATCAAACAGATGATTAAAGACTTTGGAATTTAGATTAATTATCCTATTTTCATTCATTGTGACAACACTAGCACCATTAATATGTCAAAGAACCCTGTGATGCATGCAAAGACAAAAAACATAGAAATAAAATATTATTTTCTAAGAGAAAAAGTTGCAGAAAGAGAGGTGAAGTTGGATTATGTGAGCACCAAAGATCAGTTGGCAGACATATTTATGAAACCTTTATCAAAAGATACATTTGAGTATCTCAGGAAGAAGCTGGGAGTAATTACCTTTCCTAAGTTTGATTAGAACTCACAGAAAATGCATCAGTCCTTGGTGACTGATGAGTGGTTGACTACTCTACTTCTAGAGTAGTACCTATGCTTATTTGTATTTGGCATCCTTTTCCATTGATG
>MU226003.1:1498228-1512578 GCA_018584345.1 Thuja plicata | reverse complement strand
CTAGAGTAGTACCTATGCTTATTTGTATTTGGCATCCTTTTCCATTGATGTCAAAGGGGGAGTATATAGTAAGGGGGGGCATATACTCTGGGGGGAGTATGTAGTCATGAAAATAAAAATACAGTCAAAGGAGATGCAGCAGTGAAGAGGAACCTTTGATGAGGATATTGAGAAGATTGTAAAAAGAAAGAAGACACTTTTGGATTGATGGTGTTTTTAATCATATGTTGCCATCAATTTCAAAGGGGGAGATTGTTGGAGATTTTCCTTTGTGCAAATAGTTGACTATATGTTTTTCATTGATGACAACATATAGTATACAGCAGTGTACTGAATTAACTTTTTCATATGGATATGTTGAAGCCTTGCGCAGTTATTTTTATGTTTAAGACATAGTTATGATATCATGTTCATACATGCAGATTCATAAGTTCAGTTACAGTTGAGCTATGTTACTCTGTTTACCAGCCACAGTTTTAGAGGATTATTTTTTAGAAAGCTGATAATAAATTTATTGATTCTTTAGTTGTGCTTATCTATGGGATATGTGTGTTCAGATTCATGTTTAGTTATGAGTGAAGGATAATTAATCAAAGGCACTAATCATGTTTCATCTGAAGCATGACATTTGGGTAATTTTGGTGGAGTCGACTATGTGAAGTGATGCACCTATTCATTTTGAGTTGCGCGGTTCTAATTATGTTGCATGCTTAGTTTAGCTGACAAGAGAAGCATTGAAGGGATTCCTACATCTGACATGATCATATCTTTTGGAGAAGATACATATAGCAGTTCATTTGAGATTGCTAAGTGTGAATGATAAGAAAAGAGACAGAAAAATAACAGAACAAATTGTTGATTGTTTTGGGATAGTAAAGCTATTTCATTCATTAGTTAAAGATCTATGTGAAAAAGTAGAGATTTTATACAATTCATTGGAACTGATCAAGATAGCAGGTCTACTCAAACAGTTCATTGTCAGATATAGTGTATATCTATTTTACTAAAGGTTGCAGCCTTCATCATTTTAGCAATGTGCTTTTAGACAGTGAGTCCTCACCCCTAATCGGGTTATTTGTAAAAGACTCCTAACAGGGTCTAACCCTTAACTAGGTCACTTTACTTATTGCATTGTAAAGATCAACTCCTAACAGGGTTGTAAGATCTTCTAACAGGGATTATTATACTCAAGTACAGGTCTTTGTGGGTGCTAATTCCCACCGGGGTTTTTACCTATTTTGGTTTCCCCGTAACCAAAATTCTGGTGTTCTATTTTTTGTTATCTTATTGTGTATATGCTTAACGATATTCTATACTTAATTGGAGATAATAATTAAAACTAGCTGATAACTGATTCAGCGCCCCCTCTCTCAATTATCCCTTGCGACTATTCCAACAGTTTTCACCATGAGATCTACCTCTTCCTCTAGGGAATCTACCTCCTCTGCCTCTTTGTCTTTGTTCATATCTTATGTCCAACTTTTCCTCAGCTTTTAGGGAAAATTGGTAATGCCTCCTCAATTCTTTCTATCTTGACCAAACTAATTTCATCTTGTATGGAACTTCTCAAGCCAATCAGGTATCTTGCAACTCTTTCCACTTCATCTTCAACATGTCCAAATCTGATGTCCAATCTATAGAATTCCTCAGTATAGTCTTTCACAGATTTATCCTTCTGCTTCAAGCTTTGCATTCTCCTAATCAGGTTAATCTGATAATCACAAGGTAGAAACTTGCCTTTCAATTTGTTTACCATCTTATCCCATACCTTGATTTTTTCTTTAACCTTCTTCTTCTGATCTAATTATAGATGTTCCCACCATAGGGATTCATGACCTTTTAACTTTGTGCTTGCAATATTTACCTTCTTATCCTCTGCCACATTTTCATATTCAAAATACTTTTCCATCTCTATTATCCAGTCAATCAATTCATCAGAATCCAATTTTCCACCGTACTCAGGAGGATTGAACTGAGGTGTAGATTTCAAACTTGTCAAAGCTCTCAGGAATCACTCTTCTTCCTGATTCATCATAGGTGTAGGTGCAGCTTCACCTTGAACCTCTTCATTTTCATCATCACTAACATCATCAAGATGGCTTCCTCTGTGTTGGGCAGTCTCAACAACTTCCAATTTAGTAGCCATATGTCTAAGCATATTAGCTAGATCTGGATCAATATTTCCTCTCCCATGAACCATCTTGATTCCCTCTACAATTCTAGGTCAGATCGCAATCTGGTACCCCACAAAAATACAAACTAGGGTTATGGTTTCAAGAAGGAACTAGATCTCACCATGCTCTGATACCACCTGACACAAGGAGGGTTAGTAGGAGGGGCGAAAGGCACTCCCAACTACCAAACCAGCTTGCAGACACAATGCAGAAGCCAAACAATAGAGTGAGAGAAGAAAACATAGAGATCCTTTATATTAACTTGAACAAAATCATTACATGTCATGTTGTAAGGTCTTCCTAGTTTCGGCCATATATTCGATGAATTACAATAAGATCTTCATACAACAAATATCACTGATCTTCGATCTCAATACCTAAACATTTTCTTTCTAGCTCTAAGAATGATCTGTAAACTAAGAACATACAACCAAATATATATAAGAGCCCAACAAGGAAGTCGATGCTTAAATAAAAAAGAGAGACCCAGATTTAGGTCCACACAGATCCCAATGAGAGACCCCAATAAATTAAGCCATCAGAATTAACTGAAGAATTCAGCCAAAGATCCAACTCCCAAAATAACAGTCTTGGGCAGATGGTTATCAAAAATCAGAAATCCATCGGTAAAGCATCACCGAAATCCATCAGTAAAGCATCACCAAAATCCATCGGTAAACATGCCTGAACAACAGAGACAAGCATGCCTGAGAAATAGAACCTGAGTGACAGAGACAAGCATGCCCGAGCAGTAGAACTTGAGCAATAGAGAACAAATTAAAGAACTAAAAGCAAAACATCTTTTTGGTTGTGCAGGATTGCCAATGACCCAAGATTCTCTTGCATCAATAACTATCATTTTGTTCTTGTAAATCACTTCAAAAATGACAATAAGGTTTCCTTCCCTTACTATCTGTTAAGATCGCTCAATCAGAGCATTATAGATCATAGGGTCAAATCTTCCCTTGTCTTGCATGAGGGGTTAATTCTTTTGATAGTGGATTATGTCAAAAAGAATATTCCTGAGTCTATCCCAAAGAATATTGACAATGTTAAGTGCAAGAGTACTGACATATCCCCTGGCAATAATATTAGAAAATCCAACAAAAAACCACAAGGGCCCTGTTGTTGCTGATATCACTCTGTCAATCTATGACGACATAGAAGGAATGAAGATGAATGATGATGACCAGGACCATGACTCTTCCGAGGAAGAGGGCTTTATGGGGAAATAGAGAAACAAAGAGGAGTCAGATAAGGATATTACCACCAACACTGAGGAAATTGATGAGAAAAGGGACAAAGAGGATACCCAGGAAGAGACCCTTGATGAGATTCAGGAAAAGATTGACAACCTGGTGGATAATTATACTAAAGACCAACAGGAAGATAGTGAAGGGTACAACAATAGAAAAGAGAAAACACTTTATAACAAGACTAATCTGGAGACAGATCTTCAAGGGAAAAACCATCCGACCACAAGAAAGAATGGGAATAAAGAGGAGAAAGAAGCAGTGAATGAGGAAGCTGAGAAGTAAAGTGATAAAATCTACATTGACCTTGAGGAGGATACCCAGAAAGACAGCAACAAAATCCCAACTCCGCTTGAGAGCCTAAAGGCTGATAAAGAGGAGAACAACAATCAAAACCAGAGGAGTATGGAAGAAGAGCTATGGGACAAAGACTTAAAAGTGAAAAGAGAAGTTAACATCACTCACCTCCAAGCGGCTAGGAACAAGGTTATATATAGTTTAAACATCAACAAATGGATTCATGATGACATCAAGGAGCTTCAGACCAACTTTAAGAACATTGAAGACATAAACTCTCTGCTGGAAGAAACAATGGACAAGGTGAGAAATGATGCGGCCATGTATCAGCAAGGGAAGGATGTTTTTGAAAAGGTAAAAAACAATAATACTACTCTGGAAGAAAATCTTAGTGAAATGATTGACAACAAAATGAAAAAGATTACAGAAAAAACAAACAACAATAATATCATGCTCAGGAAGCTGACTAAGATTATAAAAGCAGGAATGCAATCTTCTTTTGATAATTTGAAAGTGCTTCATGCCCTACTAGAAGGTAACTACAATGAAAAATCTAAAAAGGAAGAAGAGGGAAATCAGGAGACTCCTACCTCAGGCCCAGGGACCAAAACCAGATCTCCCACCAAAAAGATGACTGAGGTCCAAAGAAAAGACATTACCAATACTAGGGTCTCAATTAAGAGTATGGAGTCTCAGATGGAAGAGCTTCAAACAATGGAAAGCCAGATGGATGATGTTGAGAAGTGATTCGGCTTTGTTGGTCTGTTACTTTTACTGGGAGGTTCATCGTTCTTGTTTTTCTAGAAGATTTTTCGTAGTTGCATGGTGATGCTTTTTGTTTTCTAGTGCTCTTATCTTTGTAATCAAGGGTTGTGCCTTTTTTTGGTTCTCTTTCTACTATTGGGAGAAATTGTTGTTTTTTTGGTCCTAATTACATATCTTTTCTCTCTTTGTTAAAGGGTTTCGAGGCCCCTTCAAAACCTATTGTTACCTTAATCAAAAACATCCAATAAATTTATTTTTATAATTGTTAAAACAACCAATGGAAATTGTTTAATAAAAAGGGAACTTTAATACTCTGACATCTATTATATTAAGTCCCAATGGTTTTTCTTGGCACCACCAAGTGTTTCCTCACATAAATATTATTTGGAGGAGAGAATAGTTTATATGCATCAAAGGTCTATTTCCATCTAGATGAAACTACACCATCAACTTAATATTATGTCATCTAGAATTGATTGAGGGTGTAATCCTATATTCAAAGTCCTCATATTCTTAGGTGTAATTTATCAGTGGGGTTACTAGTAGGGATTAGTTGACTTTCATCTAGTTCATTTAGGTGAAGAATTTCCAAGGACTACCCAGGTTATGATATGAGAATTGTTGTATATAATTACCTACAATATGAGAAATGATAATTGAAGCTAATTATTGATTGAAGAGGGTATGTAGGTGTATCATCATAAATTGTAAGCACCTAATTTGTGTATAATTTAAGGATTACTTTGTGTCCGCCTTAGTGTGTTTTCTATAGTAGGACCTCATATGTCACTTAATGGATACCGAAGTTCAAATATGGGTCCTCTATCCATTCAATCTTGTGAAAAATTGAGGTTAGCCCTTTATTCTAAGTGTTCTCTTCTATTTTTCCTCCACTCAGATAATTCATTTCATCACCTAGGCCCTATATCCCTACTTTTGGCCTTCATGACCTATCGCGACGTTGAAATGAGCTATACCTGAAGATATCACACATATCCTATTTTCTTGGCACCCAACCTGAATTTGGGAATAGTTTTCTAGGTACATAATAGTTTTGGTGTTCTATACCCTAGGATATAATGGTTTTGGCATTTTATCCTCATTATTTTAGGCCCAAATTTAGCCCAGAGATCTGTGTTGGGGTTTTAATGAGAAATTTGGTCCCTTGGTTGGCTTGCTTGAATTTTAACCCATGAAATTTCATGAGATGTATATTAAAACCCTATCTCTCCTTATTTTGACATCCATGATCCATTATCAAGTGCATCCATTATTGTCAAAGTATTCCAACAATCAATCATTCAAGCTATTAAGTACGAGGAAGAAAGTTCAAGTCTCCTCTAGCCTTCATTATTTTCAAGCATTCAAGGTGTTTTCTTCTATAGATATAGCTTCTTTCCCAACTGGAGGACAAGAAAATGATTTTTTTTATCAAGAAAGGAGATTCACATTCATCCACATCCATTCAAGTCTTCTCTCTCTTCTCCTCAATCAAACTTTCTGGTGAATTAAAACTTCCATTCCATGTGGGTTTCTCTTTCATGATTTCCTTTTGGGATTTTTTGTTAAATCAAATCTCTTACATCAACATATTTCATCACATTCAAGGAAGAATTTTCATTTCCAAGGTATGATATACTTCATTTTCTAGATCTAGCCTCTGCTACATAACAACATGCTTCCTTTTATTTCCTTTTATTTCAAGGTTGATTCCTAAATAAAGGTTTGACTGAGGCAACCCCCTCTATCCAACCTTCTTCCCCATTTTTCTATGTGAAGAAACAATTTTCATAGCTATCTAAAGAGAATGGGAGCTGTCAGAGAAACCTTGGAAGTTTGAGGCTATAATCTAGGAAATTGAATAAATTTGGCATTCTATCTCTAGGTACAGAATGAATTTGGCATTTTGTACCTTCCTGATTTGGCAGAACATTAGGGTACAGTCTTCAAGTCCCAGATTTTAATTTACAGGCATATTTGGGATTCCATCTATCCAATATTCAGATCTGAAATAACATATCTCCTATTTTTATTTTGATTGCATATAGATCTTTCTTAATATGCACTTCTTATCTCATTATCATTTCCCATTTCAAGTTTACATATTTCAATGAAGTATTATTGACCTATTTAGTGTTTAGGACTTTCCTAGCCTATTGAGACATCTTCCTTTGGAATGTACAATCTTGGAAAGGAGAAGTAACCTACCTCTTTACATTGCTTCTATTTTCCTATTGTACATTTTGGTGAACCTAAATCATGTCATTTACACTCCAATTTTTGGTATTATATCTCCTTTGTCAGTTTTTTAGCTCTCATTAGCATTCATAGAGAGTACAAAGTTATATTGGTGTGTGATAACTTATGTTGTTACCTTTCTCCTCACTTTTCTTTACAAATCGAATGGAGTGAATCATACTTTCATGCATTTCATGATATTTGTATTCCTTCATGGTATTCTTTTAAAAGCAATGCAATAGACATAACTAAGAGGGGGTGAATCGTTTGTGTCCCAAAACTTAAAACCTCAATCAACTTATAACCTTTAATTCGTAGATCTGAATGATGAACATTAAATCAAGATCACAACACATTAATCAAAACATAATACCAAGATATTTGACGTGGAAACCTGGTTAAGGGAAAAACTACAGTGGTGATCAAACCCACAAGATGATGTACTCTGTTAAAATAACTTTATCTTGTTAGGAGTATTACAAGGGGAATTTGTATGCATTCCGATACACTTCCTAGAGATCACTTCTCAAATACAAGGGATACAACCCAAAAGAAGGCTCACTTCATTACAACAAGTAGATGGACAACAATTCACTATGGACTATAATCCACTAATCATGAACTAAATGATAGCATATCTATTATGCCAATATAGTTCAAATGAAGTATATGATACATCATGTCTTTGCTTCAATTGAAAATTCTACTCATACCTCTTTTCTCAATCCCTCATACATACCTGATCCACAAAGGACATTACATCATTATATTTACACAATTCATCAACTTATTTCTTCAAGGTCAGCCAAGGACCTAAATTAAAAACATTTAATCAAATACAATGCAATCCAAAACACGTCAAAAATATATATAATAAGGATCCAAATCTTCATCCTCGAACACAATCCATATCCATAAATTACACCTCAATCCATCGCAACACACTACACCATCATATCGGCCAAGAAAAATAAGAATACCAATACGCCACAAGAAAATCACCAAATCCAATCAGATAACTCAATGAGATCTAGTAAAATGAATGGGATATGATCAAGAAATGCCAACAAGCAATGTGAAATTCCATAGAAATAACCAAAACAACTTTTTCCCAAAATTCACCATTGTATCTACACTATTCAATAGGAACACCAATTAACAACCTCTATCACTTAAGAAAAATAGATTTCCAACATCCAAATCAAGAACCACTCAAGATGAGGACATACATCCATGTACTAAACTCACCACCAGGTTAGCAAACATAAATATTGCATAACCAAACCACACTGATCCAAACATTGAAACATTATCTCTTCCCAAATCATCCAACATACCAGTTGGTGATCAGTCATCCATAACTCACCCAAATCACCATGCAAACCTCTGTAAATTGACATAAGTCAACTACAAACATCCCTGAAACCATCTGTATATTTGTAACATCTGATTTGCAATACAATATCCATGCCAAATCAATCTCCTCACTAAACATACCAAGAACACTATCACAATTAGTAAAAATATGTTGAGATCAATGACAAAACATCAATGTCAGCACATATATGCATGATATTCCAAAAATCTTCCAAAAATATCCCCCCTTTGGTATTGATGACAACATATGATGTAAAAAATAATCACTGCACAAAGAAATCATAACAACAATACTACCAACAATATCTACAATATTATCTTTTAGAGTCTCACTAACAAATCTTCTCCACTTGATAAAAAAAACTCTCCCTCTTAGTCTCACACTTATTTTTCACATGGCTATCTATCCTCCTTTGACATCAATGACAAAGGCACATATATGCATTAATTCATAGAAGCCAAAAACATCATAACCATTGAATAACATACCTCACAAGACTAACTACTCCCATGAGTAGAAACCGCCAAAACATCAATCTAGATCAATGATAATCTCTATAAGAACACTGGACTGGTGCATATCAATGCATCTCTAGCTCTGATCAGGAGGGACAATCACCCCAAGCTTACCTCAGAGATACTCAAAAGTATTCTTTGGTAAGGGATTCATGAAAATATCTGCAATCTTCTCTTTAGTAGATACTTATTCCAATCTAGCTTCATTTTCATTAACCTTATCTCTCAAGAAATGATACTTGATAGATATATGCTTTTTCTTTGAGTGTAATACAGGATTATTTGAAATATTGATAGCACTTGAATTTTCACAATAGATATAAATAGGCTCATCAATACACACTCTGATATCTTTCAATATTTGCTTCATCCATATCACTTGTGTACAATTAACAACATAGGAAACATACTCAGCCTCAGCAGTAGATTGTGATATATAATTTTTCTTTTTACTTGACCATTAAATTAACCTCTAACCTAGGAAGAATGCTCCTCCACTTGTACTCTATCTTTCATCCACATTACCTATCAAATCTGCACTAGTAAAAGCACTCAATGTGAAATCATTATCCTTGTCATACCAAAAACCATAGTCAATTGTTCCTTTCAAGTATCTGAATATTATTTTCACTACCACAATATGATAATCTTTCAAATCTTCTTGAAATCTAGCAACAATGCAAAGTGCATTCATAATATCACATCTCATTTGTGTCAAGCACAATAATCCACTGATCATAGATCTATATTTTGTTTGATTTTCCTTAGGGGAATCATATCATCCTTAGTCAAATTGCAAATAGTAACCATAGGAGTACAAACTGGTTTTGAATCTTGCATATTGAAATTCTTCAATAATTCTTTCACATACTTGGACTGAGATATGAAAATACCTTTTTCTGATTATGTAATTTGTAGACCAAGAAAATATTTCATTTCACCTATCATGGACATCTCAAACTCTTTTTGCATCTCATTAGAAAATTATTTACTCCACTTGTCGTTACCCCAAAAATGATATCATCAATAAAGACTTCAATAATCAAAATATTATCATGATCAATTTTGAAGTACAAGTTACTATCAATAATACATTTAATGAATCCAATCTTTAAAACATAATTATCTAATCTTGCATACTAGGCTCTAGGGGCTTTGTTTAACCCATAAAGTGTTTTCTTCAATCAGAAAACCATATCATTCTAATCAGTCAATGGAAATCCATCAAGATGCTCAACATAAACTTCCTCTTCCAACTCTCCCTTCATAAATGCAGATTTAACATCCATATGATACAACTTAAAATATCTATAAGTATCATATGCAAGAAAACTTCTAACAAATTCAATTCTAGCAACATTAGCAAAGGTCTCCTCAAAATCAATACCTTCCATTTGTGAATAACCTTTACAAACAAGTCTAGCCTTATTTTGAACCACTTCACCATCTTCATTTAATTTGTTTCTGAATACCCATTTAGTTCCAATCACATTCTTGTCCTTAGGTCTAGGAACTATGATCCATGTTTTTTTTACTTTCAATCTATTGCAATTCTTCTTCTGTAGCTGTAACCCAACTTTCATCTTTACATGCTTCATCAACATCCTTAGGTTCAATCTTGGAAATCAAATAAAATTTCATTTCTATTTCTAGAAATTCTTCCTCTAGTCTTAACACCTTGATTCCTATCACCAATAATCTAATTTTTAGAATGATTTAAACCTTACATACCTTGGAGTCTTTAGACTTGTATTTGTATCTCACTCTCGTGTCTCCACTTCTTCCTCATTTGCAACTTTTCATCTTGATTTACCGAACCATTATGATTATGGTATTGATTTTGTGATTGCATTTCCTAATAGTCTTCCTCACCATATAATTCATATTTTTAAGATCTAACTTGTTTCTGATAGCTTCCATCCACTTTAACATTAGCACTTTCAATTATCTTTCTCAACCTATTATTGTAACACTCGTATGCTTTTCTCTTTGTAGAATAACCAAGAAAGATACCTTCATCACATCTAGGATCAAATTTCCCTAAGTCTTTATCTCTTTTGATGTAACATTTGTTTCCAAAGATTCTAAAATATTTTACTATAGGGACATGACCATATCATATCTCATAAGGGATCTTATTAGTACCTTGCTTGATTTGAACTTGGTTCAATGTGTAGACTGCAGTGCTAACCATTTCTCTACAATAGACTTGTGGTATATTTCCCTCAATCATCATTGTCCTTGCATTGTCTAGGATAGTTCTATTTCTTTTCTCTGCAGTACCATTTTTTGTGGGGTCTGCAGAGAAGACATTTTCATCTTTGTCCCATGCTCTTAACAAAATGCATTAAATTCACCAAATGTAAATTATCCACCTCGATCAGATCTTAGACATTTCATCTTCATACATGTTTGAGACTCAACCATAGCCTTAAAAGCTTTAGATTTCTCGTTTGAGAATGTGGCCCACATCATCCTTGAATAGTCATCAATGAACAATATGAAATACATATCTCTATAATAACTTCTAGTTCTAGCAGGGCCAAACAAATCAATATGTACCAGCTCTAATAATCCACTTGAAGAATCAGTCTTGCTTTGAAAGTATATTTAGTTATCTTACCCAACTGACATTCCTTACACATCGCATTAGTAGGCTTCAACAATTTAGGTAAATATCTCATTTCTATAGAAGTGCTTATCTTCACAATGTTATCAAAGTTCACATGAAAAAATCTTTTGTACCATAACCAATTGTCATCAACTTGAGAAATCAGACATCTATTCTCTGCACTATTCAAATAAAATATATTACCTTTGGTATTTTTTCCTGATGCAATCTCAACTCCATATTTTTCAATGATTTTGCACATCTCATCCTTGAATTTTAGATTATAACCTTTGCCAACTAGTTATCCAAAACTCAAAAGATTATGTAGTAAACCTTCAACATACAAAACATCATCAGTGTTATTCTTACCATCAAGTGTAATGGAGAGAGAACAAATAGAGAGAAGAAAGAGAATTTGCATCAAGAAAGAGAATGCCCCAAAATTAATCAACTGTTTAAGATAGAAAATTTTGATTGAGATCACGAAAGAAGATAAGGAAATGAAGATCAGAATGTGATCACAGTTGATTAAAAGTCCACAAGAAATATGAAGGAAACCCTCTCAAACTCATAATGCAGCCTAAAAATGCAAACTAACATGAGGTCTAACAATGCAAGCTACATGAAAATGCAAAGGTGTACTTGCAATAGAGAAACTATAACATAGGTCTTTATGTTCATCATTCATAAGAGAATGTTAAGGAACTTACTTTCATCATTGGGCCATTATTAACGGACATCGGAAAATCACACAATCATCACTACTCACAAGTGCAACTATGAAGATATGAATGCGATTTATATCAGAAACATCACACAACCATCACTAGTCACGAGTGTAACTATGAAGATATGAATGTGATGTATATCAGATTTGAAATGTGGAAAGATTCTAACATAAGCATCAAAGACATAAAGGTCAAGATGACTATGATGTTAGCTTACCCAATTTAATATAGCAAAACCATGCTCACATCAAGGCATAGAGGCCAGGATGACCAACAAAATGATTGTGCAAAAATAGTGAAGCATAAAGTAGGAAGCAAATAAAAACATGTCCCATGCCCCAAGTCCTCTAGCTATGCATCACGGAGAGACTTATTAGACAAGGACACTCAACGAAAATCAATAACAGTCAGCACACAAAGAAAATATCATGACATAGCTCAAGCATTAAGTGTTGTGTTTAAAAATTTAAGTGTGTTAACCGATACTGAGTTCCAAGGATAAGGATCGAATGCTTGCAAGAAGGTAAGACCACATGACAAAACTAGGTAAAACCAAACCGATAAGTGTTGAAAAACACTCGATGTCATTGGTTGTATTGAAAAATACAGTTGGGGTGGTATTAAAAAACACCATTTGTGAGATGTCCTAAAGACTAACACATCTAAGAGACCAAAGATAACACATTCATGCCCCCCTAGACAAAGACAAAGACCAATTCCAAACCAAGGCAACAAGGACAAGGCATGATGGAGAAAGGCTAAGTGTTGAGGACACGTGCTAAGAAATAGGGGCGCAAAGGCCTCAAGTAGCGCCTGTTTCTAGGTTTTCACCACTTGGATTTTATTACAATTTTTTCTCTTTTCATTTTTTTCATTTTTTTTTCTTTTCCAGGACTTTTATAATTTTTTTTAAATTTTTTCTACCAAGGCACCTGTTTCTAGGTTTTCACCAAGGCACTTTTTTTGAATTTTTTGAATTTTTGATTTTTTTGTATTTTTGGAATATATAATTTTTTTGAAAATACATCAAAGCGCCTATTTCTAGGTTTTCACTAAGATGATCATTTTTCAGGACATTTTCCAATTTTTAAAATTTTTGACAATATATCATTTTTTTAAATTTTTTCAAGATCAATAATTATGTACAAAGGACGCCCCCAGACAGAATGGACATCAAACTCCCAAGCAAGATCACATCGTGTAGTCCCAATGTTTTAGCAAGGTGGAGGACATGAGGGATTAGCAAGCTGGTGGAAGAGAAGGAAGATAGGAGAATGAAGGGAATAAATCCTCAAAGGCAAACTCCTCAAGGGTACCCAAGCTAGGGAAAAAAGAAATATCATGTAAAGCACATTTGGACAAGAATGAAAGGCCAGCATAGTATAAGTCATAAAAGCGTAATGCAAGAGCAGGAAAGGATGCAGTTCAAAGGAGTAGACATGTCAAGAGGCTTCATAACACTGTGTTTTACTCTCTTTTTTTTTTTTTAGATCAAGACCAAAGGGGAAAAGGATAGCAATAGGTGAAAATGAATGGAGGAAGATAGATATGAAGGCTAAACGTGAAAGGAATGAAAGCATGATCATCGTAAGATAGCTCACAAGATAGCCTAAATGTTCGTGTGTAGATCAACATTGTCAAGATCAAATAGAGAATACGGAATGGATGAAAGATGTAGAAGAACTACGCATGACGCCTAATTGTCAGGTTTTCATCATGGTACTTATCCAAGGCACCACAAGGGAGTGGTTTTCACCATAGGACGAAATTATTTCTCTTTAATTTTTTTTTTATTTTTATTTTTTTAAATTTTTGAATTTTTTTGGATTTTTTGGAAGAAGGCAAGCTTTTTAGATAATGCTCCTTGAAAGGATAAACCATAATATGCCAAGGATTCAAAATGATATGCTCAAAGATACTGATAGGGAAAGGAAGATGAAAGAGGAAAATGGAGGATAAGGTTTTATGCAAAGCGAGTGAGGTTGGAAGATAGGAGGAATAGACAAATGAGGAAAAGGATAGAAGGTAGAAGGATAGTGAATGGAAGGATTGTGAAAGGGTAGATAGAAAGGAAGGCAAGATCAACATCAACACACACCTTGAAGGGTTCCGAGAGGAAAGAGGAAATGTGAATGAAGGAATACGTGAAGGAATATGGTGAATGGATAGCAGAGGTTGCAGTTTAGGCGCATGAAATGAAAGAATGTTTTTGGAAGAAGATGAAGTGGAAGCCTTCGAAAGCTTGAATGTCAACTTCACTTGTGTCTCAACATGAGACTCTTTCAAGAGAGACTTTGGAATCCATATAGTCATAGGATTTTCATTTCTTTTTGATGATTTAGAGAGAATATCTTTAATGATGGATTTTGGAACCCATACTTGTCTTGTAGT
>MU226003.1:1459010-1492768 GCA_018584345.1 Thuja plicata | reverse complement strand
TCTTTTAATTAAATAAAAATGATCAAACCTTAGGAAATATTGAAATAATTGAATTAATTACAATTTGATCAAGGAAATTGATTTGAATTGAAAATGTTCCAAAGCATTGATTCAGGAAATTGATAAAGTGATAAATGGGGCCCAAAGTCTAGGCGACCATTTTAGGGTGCATACAATTCTTACCATCAAGTGTAATGGAACCTCTACCTTTGATCATAAAAGGAGTATTGTCACCAAATCTGACAACACCACCATCATACCTCTCTAAATTCACAAATTTTCACTTACCTCCAGTCATGTGATGTGAACAACCACTGTCTAAATTATTCATTCATACTTTTCTTCAACATGTGTAACCAAGGCTCTTTCCTCATTTAAGAAACTAGGATTCTCATCTTTGATAGAAATAAACACAATCTCATCTTCACTCCTTTTAGATTCATCATTAGTTTCACCTTCATCAGCAACATAATAAAACTTCTTTTGATATTTTGGTTCAAATTTTCTAGGCTTGTACTTAGGCTCTCTATCCGTATATCTTGAAGAAAAATGACCAATCTTTTTACATAAAAAACATTTCAAATGTAAATTTTCTTGACACTACCATCTTCCTTAGGCAATCTTTTGGCAATCAAGGCTTCGACCTCTTCAATATTTCTCTCCTCTTCCTTAATTTCTTCCCATTTCCTAGCATATCTAGATCAAAAATTTGATGAACTTTCTCCAGTGTCATATTTTTTCTTATCCTTAGAAATAGTGGCCTTAAATGCAGATTCAACTTTAGGAAGAGCATCACCAAATTCACTCATTTTAAAGGTAGATATCATACCAACCAATGTGTTTCTTGTTACTATAGTCATGGTCCTGATTTCTTCAATAGAAACAACCTTGTGTTTGTAAGGAGGCAAGGATCTAAGTATCCTAGAAACAATTTCTTCTTCCTTCAATGTTCCACTAGTGCATCTGATTCCACAAACAAACTGATTCACCTTTAGTATGTAATAAATGATGTTTTCATCCTCGCTCATCTTCAATGCCTCATGCTTTTCTTTCAAACTTTGTAGCTTGGCTTGCTTCACACATGCATCTCCTTCATGCAAAACCTCTAATTTTGTCCATATATGATGTGTAGTCTCTAATTCTATGACATTTGTATGTTATGTATCTAACAAGGCACTCAACAAAGCTTCCCTTTCTCTGATATTATAATCAAATTACTTCTTCTCATCTGCAGTAGTAGTAGCAAGATCCTAAGGAGAATTGTAAGACTTATTAGTGATCTCCCAGTAATCTGCTCCAATGCATCTTAGGTGTGTAAGCATCCAAATCTTCCATATGAAATAGTTGGTTCATTCAAATCTCAGAGTCTCCTCAAAACCTGCCATCCTAGATCTCCTCAAGCGATTAAACTCCCAAAACTTAAAATAGCAATCAACTTATAACCTTTAATTCTCATATCTGAATGATGAACATTAAAGAAAGATAAAAACACATTAATCAACTCATAACACTGAGGTTTTAGACGTGGAAACTCGGTTAAGGGAAAAACCATGGTGGGGTTCAAACCCACAGTATGGTGTACTCTATTAAAATAAATTTACCTTGTTAGGAGTATAAAAAGGGGAATGCACATGCATTTAGGGACACTACCTAGAGCTCACTACTCAAATACAAGAAGGGCTACAACAAGTAGATGGACAACAATCCATTATAGACTACAATCCACTAATCATAAGCTAACTGATAGCATCATTGTTATGCCAATACAATTCCAATCAAGTACATAATACATCAGATCTCTGCCTCAATTATAAATTTCACTCATACATCTTTATGCAATCTCTCATACCCAATCCACAAAGGGATATTACATTTATACAATTCATTAACTTATTTCTTCAAGGTCATTCAAGGACCTAAATTACAAACATTTAATCAAATATAATACAATAATCAATGTGATCCAAAACATGTTGGCAAAGACATAGTAAGGATCCAAATATTCATCCTCGAATATGCTCCAACTCCATAAATCATGCCTTGAATCATCGCTACACCATCATGTCGGCCAAGAACAATAAGAACACCAACATGCCACAAGAAAATCACCAATCTGATCACATAACTCAATATGATCTAGCAACACAAATAAGACATGATCAAGAAACATCAACAAGAAACATGAAATGCAATAACAACAACCATAACAACTTTGTCTCAAAATTCACCATTGTCTCTGCACTGTTCAACAAGAATACCAATCAGGAAACCTCTGTCACTTAAGAAAAATCACTTTCTAGCATCCAAATCATGAACTACTCGAGCTAAGGACATACATCCATGTCCTAAAATCACTACTAGTTTAGTAAATAGAAACATTTCATAATCAAACCTCACTGATCCAAACATTGAAACGTTCTCTTCCTGAATCATCCAAAATACCGGTCTTTGATCAATCATCCATAACTCATTCAAATCACAATGCAAACTTTGTAAATTGACATAAGTCAACTACAGACATCCCTAAAATCATATGTATGTTTGCAACAACTAATCTTCAATATAGTATCCATACTAAACCAAGCTCTTCACTAAACATACCAAGAACATTGTCTCAAACAGTAGAAATATATTGACAATAATGACAAAACATCAATGTCAGCACATATATGCATGATATTCCAACAATCTCCCCCTTTGGCATTAATGAAAACATATGATGTGGAAAACAATCAATGCACAAGGAAATCATATTAACAATACCACCAATAGTTTCCACAATATTATCTTCTAGTCTTTCTAACAAACCTTCTCCCCCTAAGAATAATCTCACCTCATAAGATGAATCGCACTATTTTTCACATGACTATCTCTCCCCCTTTAACATCAATGGAAAACACATATATGCACAATAACTATCTCTTCCAGTAATCACCTTTCCCAAATGCATGATAAAATAATAAACCTCGAGACTAGCTACTCACCCTGAGTAGCAGCCATCAAAATATCAATCTAGATTAAAGATATATTTGTAATAACATTGGACTGATGCACATAAATGTATTTTATCTATGATCAGGAGGGGAAATCACCCCAAGCTTACCTCGAAGATACTCAAAATTATCCTTTGGCAAGGACTTCATGAAAATATCTGCAATTTGTTCCTTAGTAAATACATATTTCACTTTGACTTCCTTCTCTTGGACCTTCTCTCTCATGAAATTATACTCAATAGATATATGTTTTGTCTTTGAATGTAACACTAGATTCTTTGAAATATTAATTTTACTTTAATTATCATAATAGATAACAATAGGATCATCATATTCAATTCTGATATCCTTCAACATCTTCTTCATCCATACCACTTGTGTATAATTAACAATAGAAAAAACATATTCTACCCCAGCAATTGATTGATAAATGCAATCTTAGTTTTTGCTTGACCAAGAAACTAACCTCTTACCCAAGAAGAATGCACCTCCACTTGTATTCTTTTTTTCATCAACATTACGTTCCCAATCCACACCAGTAAATGCACTCAATGAAAAATCATCATCTTTAGGATACCACAAACCATAGTCAGTTGTCCCTTTCAAGTATCTGAATATTCTTTTAACAGAAACATGTGATTCTATAGGATATGCTTGAAATCAAGAAATAATGCAAACAATATTCATAATATTAGGTCTGGTTTTTGTCAACTAAAATAATCCACTAATCATATATCAGTATCTTGTCTAATTTTCCTTAGGGGAATCATCATTATTTTTCAATTGCAACTGGTAACCATAAGAGTACAAACTGGTTTTGAATCTTCCATACCAAATTTCTTTCAACAATTCTTTCACATACTTGATTTGTGTCAACTACAATAATCCACTGATCATAGATATGTATCTTGTCTAATTTACCTTAGGGGAATCATCATTCTTTTTCAATTTGCAACTGGTAACTATAGGAGTACAAACTGGTTTTGAATCTTCCATACCAAATTTCTTCAACAATTCTTTCACATACTTTGACGAGATTTGAAAAATTATTTTTTCTGATTGTGTAATTTGCAGACCAAGAAATAATTTCATCTCACCTATCATAAACATCCCAAACACTTTTTGCATCTCATTAGAAAACCCTTTACTCAACTCATCATTCCCATCGAAAATAATATCATCGACAAATACTTCAACAATTAAGATGTTAACATACATGATCAATCGTGAAGTATAAGTTACTATTAGTAGTACCTTTATTATAACCAAGTTTCAAAAAATACTCATCCAATCTTGTATACCAAGCTCTAGGGGCTTATTTCAATCCATACATCTTTTTCTTCAATTGTAAAACAATTTCACTTTGACCAGTTGATGGAAATCCATCGGGCTTCTCAACATAAAATTCTTCTTCCAACTCTTCATTTATAAATGTAGACTTAACATCCATTTAATATACTTTGAAACCTTTGTAAGTAGTATATGCAAGAAAATTGTAATAGCCTTAATTCTAGCAATAGGAGAAATTTTTTCCTCAAAGTCAATACCTTCCATCTGTGAGAATCCTTTATAAACAAGTCTAGCTTTATTCCTAACCACTTCACCATCTTCATTAAATTTGTTTCTGAATACCCATTTAGTCCTGATCACATTCTTGTGCAAAGGTCTGGGAATAAGAATCCATGTTTTGTTCTTTTCAATCTGATCCAGATCTTGTTCCATAGCTTTAACCAAAATTTCATCTTTACATGCTTCATTAATATCCTTAGGTTCAATCTTAGAAATCAAACATATCCCATCTCTATCTTTTGCTAACCTTCTTCTAGTTTGAACACCTTTATTCCTATCACCAATAATCTGATTTTTAGAATGATTTATTCTTACATACCTTGGAGTCTTAGGATTTGTATTTGTAACTGACTCTTGTGTTTCCACTTCTTCCCCATTTGCAACTTCTTCATCTTGATCTACTGAAACCTTCTGATTCTGATTCTGATTCTGCACTTGCATTCCCTGATTGTCTTCCTCATCATCTAAATCTCATATCTGCAAGATCTAGCTTGTCTCTGATAGCTTTCATCCACTTCAAAATTATCACTTTTAACTATCTTTCAGAACATGTTATTGTAACATTTATATGTTTTTCTCTTTGTAGAATAACCAAGAAAGATACCTTCATTGCATATAGGATCAAATTTTCCTAAATCTTCATCTCTTTTGATATAACATTTTCTTCCAAAAATTATAAAATATTTCACGATAGGAACATGACCATATCATATCTCATAAGGATTCTTACTAGTGCCTTTCTTGATTTTAATTTGGTTCAATGTATATAGACTGCAGTACTAACCACTTCTCTCCAATAGACTTGTGGTACATTTCCCTCAATCATCATTTTCCTTGTAGTGTCTAGTATAGTTTTGTTTCTTCTCTCTGCAATACCATTATGTTGTGGGGTCTACAGTGTAGACATTTGTCTCTTTATCCCTGCTCTTCACAAAATGCATTAAATTTACTACACGTAAATTCATCACCTCTATCGGATCTCAAACATCTCAGCTTCATATTTGTCTCTATCTCAACCATAGCCTTCAAGATTTGAATTTTTCAAAAGCTTTAGATTCCTCCTTTAAAAATGTAACCCACGTCATCCTTGAATAATCATCAATGAATAGTATAAAAATATTTCTCCATAATAGCTTCTTGTTCTAGCAGGGCCACACAAATCAATATGCACAGGATCTAACAATCCACTTGAAGAATAAGATTTTCTTTTGAAAGTAGATTTAGTTAGCTTACTCAACTGACATTCCTTACATGTCGCATAACAAGCTTCAACAATTTAGGTAAATCTCTCACTTCTTTAGTAGTACTTATCCTCACAATGTTATCAAAGTTCACATGACAAAATATTTTATGCCATAACCAACTGTCATCAATTTGAGAAATCAGACATATATTCTTTACACTATTCAAATGGAAGATATTACCTTTTTTATTTGTACCCGATGCAATCTCAACACTTGATCTTTCCAAGATTCTACATTTGTCATTCTTGAAGTCTAGATCATAACCTTTGCCAACAAATTGTCCAACACTCAAGAGATTATGCTTTAGTCCTTCAATATATAAAACATCAAAAGTATTATTCTTACCATTAAGTGTAATGGAACCTTTACCTCTGATCATACAAAGAGTATCATCACTGAATCTAACAACACCATCTTCATACCTTTCAAACTTCATAAATTTTCTCTTATCTCTATCATATAACGGGAACATATGTTGTCTATCACCCATTCATCTTTCTTTTCAACATGTGCAACTAGGGATCTTTCCTCATTTATGAAACTAGGGCCCTCTTCTTTGATAGAAGTAAACACAATCTCATCTTCACTCTTTTTAGATTCGTCATCACACACCTTCATCAATAGCATAATAACATTTCTTCTAATATCTAGGTGGAAAATTCCTAGGCTTATGCTTTATTACTCTCTCAAGACACCTTGAAGAAATATGACCTATCCTGTTACAAGAAAAACATTTCAAAAGTAACTTTCCTTCATACTTACCTACACCTTTAGGAAATCTCTTGGAAATAAGGACTTCAAGTTCCTCAATATTTATTTCTTCTTCTTAAATCTCTTCCCGTTCCTTTTCATATCTAGATATATTATTAGAAGAGCTTTCTTCATAATCATATATCTGCTTATCTTTAGAAATAGTAGCTTTGAATGTAATTAAAAATTTAACAAGGGAATCACCAAATTCACTCATCTCTAAGACAGATAACTTACAAACCAGTGTGTCTCTTGTTACATTTGTCACCATTTGAATCTCTTCAATAGCTACAACCTTGTGTTTGTAATTAGGAGGAAAGGATCTAAGCACCTTAGAAACAATCTCATCCTCTATCAATGTTCCACCAACACATTTGATTCCACAAACAAACTCATTCATCTTTTGTATATAAGAAGTGATATTCACATCTTCGCTCATCTTCAATGATTAAAATTTCCCTTTCAAATTCTGCAACTTTGCTTGTTTCACGCAAGCATCTCATTCATGTAGAGTCTCCAACTTTGTCCATACCTCATGCATAATTTCCAATTTCATAACATTTGTATTCTGTATCAGACATGGCTCTCAACAATGCCTCCTTAGCTATGATGTTTTATTCGAATTTCTTCTTCTCATCCACAATAGCAGTAGAAAGATCTGCATGAGGATTGTAAGATTTTTCAGTGATATTCCAGTATTCTTCTCTAATGCATCTCAAGTGAGTCTCCGTGTGTCCTTTCCATATTGAATAGTTAGTGTCTTCAAATATTGAACTATCCTTCTTAAAATCTTCCATCCCAGATCTCCTCAAGTGATCAAGATTCCCAAAGAGGACTTAGCTCTGATACCAATTGATAGAAACAAGGCGGTACACACAGCTAAGAGGGGGGCTAAATCAGTTGTGTCCCAAATCTCAAAAACCTCACAAACTCTTAACCTTAAATCTCAGATTTGAATGATGAACATTAAAACAAAGATCACAACACATCAACCATCACATAACACCAATATTTTTGACATGAAAACCTAATTTAGGGAAAAACCGTGGTGCAAATCAAACTGGAAAGATGATGTACTTTGTTAGAAGCACTATGCCTAGTTAAAGGTGGTACAAGGGAAATGCACATGCATTCATGCACACTACTTAGAACTCATTTCTCGAATACAATAAGGGCTTCAACCCAAAAGAAGGCTCACTAGCTTACAACAATCTTAGATTACAATCCACAGTGGACAATAGTCCACAAATCAAGAATTAATTGTTAGCATCTTCAATATTCCTATGTAGTTCTAATGAAGTAAATAATACATTAGATCTCTACCTCAATTATGGATTCCACTCATACCTCTTTGCATAGTCTCTCATACCCCCATACATACGCTCTCACCTTCACAATTACAAATTGATACATCTCTTTATACAATTCATCAACCCTAATTCCTCAAGGTCATCCAAACACCTAATTACAATTATTTAATCAAATATATCTTCAATGTGATCCAAATCATGTCAACTAAGACATAAATGATCCAAATTTTTATCCTCAAACTCCAAAAATCACACCTCGAGGTTCGCAGTATGTTACACTATTATGTCAGCCCAGAACAATGAAGAACACCAACACACCTCAACAAAATCATCAAATAAAATCACACCAATCAATGCAATCCAACAATATGAATAAAAAATTATCTAAAAAGATCAAAAAACACCATGAAATGCCACAGTAACAACCAAAACAACTATGTCTCAGAATTCAATATCAACTTTGCACAGTTCATCAGGAACACCAATATGAACCTCTGTCACTCAAGAGAAATATATTGTGATCCTTCAAATCATGAACTAGACGAGCTGAGGACACACATCCATGTCCTAAATACACCACCAAGTTAGCAACCAGAAATATTGAATAACTGATCCACACTGAACCAAAAACTATTACACTGTCTCTTCCTGAAAAACTAAAATACTAGTCTATGATCAAACATCCATAATTCACTCAAATTATAATGCTAACCTTTGTAAATTGGCATGTCAACTGTGAAATCGTTGAAACCATTTGTACATTCACAACATCTGATCTTCAACACAGTAGTCACACTGAACTAATCATATCACTGCACATCTTAGGAAAAACACAAGAACACTTTATCAAATAGTAGAAATATGTTGACATCAATGTTAGCATATATATTGCATGATATTCCAACAATTCTTGCATATGGAATTATGAGAATTTCAAATCTTTTCCTTATAAGGTATATTTCAAGATTTTTATCAATGTTTCATGTACTTTTCTCATTCAATTCTTAACAAAATGCGTGGAATATGTTGATTACATAAGGGTATTTGTGAATGAACGTAAAGATAACATTGCTATAAATATTCATAATCCTACTCCTATAGTGCATATTAAGCATGATGATAGTGATCTATCTCCTAGTGATCCCATCCTAGTGAGACCTAGATTTCCTCTTCCTCAACCCACCCTAATGGATAATCTTAGGTAATTTAGTCTATGTAGTTCTGTACATAACCTTAAACAATCTTCCTTTTATCAAAGCATTATTCATGATCTTGATGTTAAACATTTACTTGATAATTTCTCTCCAAAAGTAACAATAGGTAGACATGAAGATCTTGAGAAACCTTCTAGTTCTTCTCCTAAACAAGATGGGAATAGTAATAGGAATTCTCCTCCTAAATAGAATATGAATCCTTCTATTCCTCTTTATACTACACATTTCCACAAAGCTTAAGATGAATCTCCTACACCCTCTACGTTAAAAGACATGTATAATGTTGGTTATGATATTACTACTCAACAAGGTTGCAAATGATTAGGTCTTGGCATTAATGAGAAAGGTATTACAATTCTTACAGATCCTCCTACACAAGTCACTAGGTTTGGTCTAGGTTTTATACCTCAAGCTACTAATTTTCCTTCTACATCACAAAACAAACTTCCTCTTAAGATTTTGTTACCAACACCATTTGTTGTTACATCTTCCTTTGATGATTGATTAGCCTTAGCTAAAATAATCTTTTGGAGAATTAAATATGATCCTATTTTGTTTACTTAAAGACATTTTCCAAAGAATCAAAGACCTATTAATGGTGAATTTCTCTATCTTTTTCATCATAGAAATAAACACTCTCTTGTTGATTGTATTGGATTTAGACAATTTGCTCAAGATTTCGTAGATTAATCTCTTCTTTCTTTAACAACATATCTTATTATTTTTCTTGATATCAAAGGCATAGCTTAGCATTTTATTTTTCCTATTATGCTATTCTCCATTATGTAAATTTAGTGGCTTACATCATTGGAGGCTCTTCGTTTTACATAATGTGCATTGTGAGCAGCGTAATAGGTGGTTTCCCTTCTCGTTCTGCTTGAAGGGAAGGGTATCTTTATTTCATCTATTTCTCCTTTCAAAGGATCAATTATCTCTATGTTGGTTAAATCCCTTATACTATGATGTCCTCCTAGGCATGGACTTGTTTTTTAGGGATATTTCTTGCATAGGGGTTTATATCTTTTGTATAATGGATTTTCCACTAAGTTTGCATAACGTGGCATCCTCTTATCTCTCTTCATTGTCTCTTTGTGGATTTGTATTATTTTATAATCCTATATCCTTTTTGGTATGAGATATTCACGCGAGGTATTTTCTTCTTTGCCTTAAAGGACATGTCTATCATAAAATGATCTTTCATTTAGGGACCAAATATTGTTTCTTTTGCAATCTATTCATTCTCCCTTTGTTGACTTCTTTCTTTTATATTATGATGCCCTTTCTTTCATAAGTGTGTTTGTCTTACATTAGGATTTATATCCTTATTTTTAACTTGTTTTTTTCTTGAAAGTGCATATCTATTATAAAATATCTAACACTTTGGGTATGCAATATTTTATATTTTCCTTTCCCTTCATACTTGAGGGAAAAGTTTTCATGTGTCACTCTTATTTTTCCTTTCTTTTCTAAGGATCTATTTTCCTTAATGTAGTGGCATATGTTTATCATGTGACATTCTTTTCTTATAAGAAATTATTTCATTTTGATTTTGGATTGTCTCTTATACGAAAGGTGTGTATCCTTGATCATCACCTCTTTGTTGTTTGTAAAAGCATGTGTCATCCTTCATCAAGAATCTCTTTTCCACCTAGCAATAGGGGGCTAACATGGTGCATTCTTATTCTCTTCCCCTCTTGGTCTTGAAGATGTTGTCTTTGTTCAAGAACTCCTCTTGAAAGTAGATGTCTTCCTTTCGAGGGTCTCTTCCCACTTGTGAATATCCTTTCACAATTATTTATTACCTTGGCTAATAAGAGTTTTCACTTATTACTAAGGAAACACACATATGTTGTTGTTTTATGGATACCTTCTTCTTGTTGGAAGTTATAGGTATCCTTCTTCTCTTTTTCCTTATAATGCCCACATAATCCTATGTCCTCATCATAAGAAGGGGGCATACATACAGGCTCCATTGTGTATTATGCAAATTTTTTGTTTATTGATAAGGAAACAATGATTTCCTTAGGATATTTTATCCCTTTGGAGACAATGATTTCCTTAAGATTGATCATTTTATGGATCCAAACAAAGACAATGCCTTCCATAATACTAATCCCCTAAGCTATCCGTTTTGCACAAAAAAAATTTAAGCTGCCCCTGAGCGCAAAATTTCAAAGCCACCACTAAGCGCAAAGTATTTTAAGTCGCCGCCATGCACAAATCTTTCAAGGTAAAATTAACTAGCATGGTGCAACTTGCTAGACCATCAATTCTCCTTCTCGCTTCTCTTTGGTATGATTGGAACTAGCATAAAATAACTTGTTAGTCTTTCTACTCTTCTCCATCTCTTCTCCTTCCACAGATCACCTAGCTTAACACAACTTACTAACATGTTGGATTTATATTCTCTCTCTTTCTTCTTTCCTTGCTCACATAGCTATGCTAGTAGATTAGATCATGGAGTTTTGTCTCGTCTTTAGAAATTCTCTTTCACTTATGCTCTTGCATAATAACTTTTCAAACATGATATTTGTGATTGATATTTTTTCGATTGAGGTCTCTTCTATCAGTTGATTTGGAGTTGTTATTTTTAGTACTAACCCCTCTTTATGTTTTGAGTCTTTTGTCCATATTTTTTATTTTTTATTTTTTGTTTTGTTTTCCTGCCTTTTCCCATGGATGTTTGAGCTGAGATCCTTTGTTTGGGGGCTTCCATCCTTGATCTTAGTGATGTTTTATCTCTTTGCAGTTCACCATTGATCATCTTTTTGTCCCTCATTCCTCCATTTTCTCTCATCTTCCTTTATCATGAGCATGAGTTTGTCTCATACTACCGCTAAAGTGGGGGCTAAATGTACCATCCTAAATTGTAAGAACCTAATTTGTGTACATTTTAAGGAATATTTTGTGTCCACCTTAGTGTTTTTTCTATAGCAGGACCTCATATGACACTTAATCGATACCTAAATTCAAATATGGGTCCTCTATCCTTTCAAACTTGTGAAAAAACAAGGTTAGCCCTTATTTCTAAGTGTGTTCTTCTATTTTTCCTCCAATTAGACAGTTAATTTCATCTCCTAGGCCCCTATTTGTAGCCATAATGACTTGTCCCAACCTTAGAATGAGTTGTACCCAAAGATCCCACACCTACCTTATTTTCCGGACAGCATACCCAAATTTGGAAATAGTTTCTCAAGTACAAAACAATTTTAGCATTCTATACCCTAGGATAGAATCGTTGACATTTTGTCTCTGCATGTTTAGGCCCAAATTTGGCTCGAAGATCTATGCTAGGGTTTTGGTGGTAAATTTGGTCCTGTGATCAGTCTGCTTGAGTTTTAACCCTCGAAATATTGTGACATGTATATAAACACCATATCTCTCTTCATTTTGATATTTTTGATCCATTATCAGGTGCATCCATCATTGTCAAAGTATTCCAACAACCAAGCATTCAAGCTATTAAGTGCAAGGAAGCAAGTTCAAGTCCCATCTAGCCTTCATTCTTTTCAAGCATTCAAGGTGTTTTCTTCCATAGGTGTTCTCTTTCCCCATATTGGAGGACAAGCAAAGGAGTTTTTTTATCAAGGAAGGAGATTCACATTCATCCACATCCATTCAAGTCCTCTCTCTTCTCCTCAATTAAACTTTGTGGAAAATTACAACTTCCATTCCATGAGGTTGTTTTTCATGATTTCCTTTTGGGTTTTTTTTGTTAAGTCAAAGCTATTGCAACAACATATTTGATCACATTCAAAGAAACATTTTCATTGCCAAGGTATGATATACATCATTTTCTAGATCTAGCCTCTGCTACATGACAACATGCTTTCCTTCATTTTAATTCATTTCAAGGTTGATTTCTAAGTTTGAGGCTAAAACAGAGGTAACATAATGAATTTAGCATTCTAACCTTGGGTACAGAGTGAATATTGCATTCTATACCTTCTAAATTCAGCTCAGATTTGGTAGAGTTAGGGTACAACCTTCAGGTCCCATATTTATATTTACAAGTATTTTCGAGATTTCGTTTGTCTAGGATATTCAAATCTGAAATAACATATCTCCTATTTTGATTCTAATTGTATATAAATCTTTCTTAATCTACACTTTTTTTTTTAATCTCATTATCATTTCCCATTTCAATTTTACACATTTCACAACAAAGGATTATTAATTCATTTAGCACTCCAAACCTTCCTAGCCTATTGGGACATCTTTCTTCTTAATATGCAATCTTGGAAAGGAGAAGTGACCTACCTCTTTACATTGCTTCCATTTCCTATTGTTAACCATGTCATGTGTTAACCATGTTACAAAAAGGTACAATTGGAGAAATCACTAAGGTTACAAGGTGATATATTTTGGAAGTTAGTTCTTCATGGGTGTCGACTCATCATGAGTAGCCTAAACATAGTGGATATTCAAATCCAGTGGGCCAAGTAGCTTCCCTACTTGGAAAAGCTCTCTTGAGGACGTAGGTTAGCCACTCATTATGTACTTTTTGATGTTGAGGATGTCACCACCAATATAATATGAGATGTAATAATTCGTGTTCATAGATGAACCTTGTTTCAAGACAGTCACCACTTAATCCTATGACCTTAGTAGCTCTTTACATGATTATTCCTAGCATAGTTGTTGGGTTCACTTGGTTGAGAGGATATGCTAATGGTTCCACACTCTGCGAGTACACTAAAAGGCAACCCAAACAACTAAGATAAACATGACCGATCTAATTCATATTCTCCTCAAGATAATCAAAGTTGTGATCCTCCATTCTAACTATTTAATTTAACAATCTTATCATAGTTATGTAAACTTAACCAACTTGGCAATATTTGAATATGTTTATTGTATTTATAGATGCAAATTTTACCTTATACATATATAGAAGACATTTTGAAGGACCAAATATGATGTGAACCCTACAATTGTGAGCAATTATCACTAATGCCTCTTTTTTTATGTATTTGTGTTTTCTTTTTATTTTATAGTGATATTATTTGAAAATGTCTATCAATCCATTAGAAATCTAAATCTTTCCAATGAGAGTTTAAAAAAAAAACTAAGTGTCTCCTTTGTAAGATTTAGATTTATGATGGTTGGATAGGTGTCTAGATTTAGATTTATGATGGTTGGATAGACACCTCCATGTTATTTATGTCATTTATAGGTTTGTTACTAAAAGCCATGCTATTATGAGATATACTTTTTACATAAATGACTTTAGAGATTAATATTTGATCTTCAATAATAATATTGTAAACTAAACTTGTTTTTAAAAAGTGTCTCATTTATGTCACACTAAGAGAAATGACTATGGAAATGCTATATGAGTTTAGTTTTACACTACTTTATCATAATATGTTCATAAGAATATTTATTTTCTAGGATTCTAAATACAGATTGTTAAAGATGATCAAATACATTGAAACAAACTGAACTCAATTTTTTGAGAAGTATTTGTATCATAAGTATCTTGGAGATAAATTACAACATAAAAATAGCACATATCACATATATCAAAATTTTTATATATTAATGATATAGAAATTTGTAGTTTATCAAGATACTACTAAATGTAAACTAATGTGTAATGTTTAACTCATTCAAATTGACTTAATCTCATTCAATATTATTTTTTTAGAAACCATCTCTTATTCTTAATCACATGCATATGTAATAATGTCAAACTTCATTTAAACATAAAAAAACACTTTGACATGCTGATTTTTAAAGTTAATTGACATACTCCACATGTACATGCTCACACGTATGTACACACAAGAAAATAAAAGTTCATTGAAAGACATACAAAGTGAATGTTATATACATCGACAGGAAGTCTTTTTTTTACACAATGACAGTTGAAATTCAGTCTCAAAGTTCTTATAAACACACTAAAATGACATTTAGCATACATACAAAGAAGAGAAATAACGCAAAAAAAAAAGTTACAAATAGGCAAAACGGAGGACGCCATGTTGAGAAAACGGAAGACGCCAAATTTAAGAGCGATGACATTTTGATTTTGATTTTGTTCGTAAATTGGTAATACAAAAAGACATGAAAAATTACCCGCAGCACCGAAATCAACAAAAAAAAATTAAACATTATAGCCCTGTATAATTTTTATGGTGAAATGAGGTGGTTTATTCAGAAATGAAAGCACAATTCATAGCCTTGAGAAGCTTCTATAGATTCTAAATGAACTATAAAAGTATATCAAATTATTTGGCTAAAATAATCATTTCAAGATACATGAATGAATAATAAAGCAGAACAAATCAGTCAGTACTCTAGGTTAAAATAATCATTTCAAGATACATAGGCCACCAATCTAGTGTACATAGGCCACCAATCTAGTGTACTGTAAAGGCACAAGATTAAAGAAAATTGAGCTCACAGACCGTCAATTTCCATCCCCTCATTAACCCAGGGCTTTTTCAGTGAACAAATCAAAATCAAAAACTTCTATAAACTATAAACTTTGACTTCTATAAACTATAAATAGGAGGCAAAAATATCTTCCAGACCAGTCAGCCTATAAATTATGAATCACAGTAATAAATGACAATTGTATAACAGTAATAAAATTTGCTATGGCCACATAACAGTGGTATAACAACAATAACTGCTATGATTTAGATTTATAACTAAATGATATAAGTTCTATAGCTGTAAACGTTAACAGCAATAGCTGTAAACGTTAACAGCAATAATATGAATTCTTATTTGAAGATTTTTCAACTTCAACTGATTGTCTCAAACTTTAAATTTTTTGATATGGTATAGCATTATGACAGCAAGACAACATTCTTTTTCAGTAAAGCATGACTGTGTTATTACAACAGCAATAAATATATCAGGCTAGTAGCATAACAACAATTCAAAATTCAGATTTAAACTATTATAAAAACCACCATCAATGCTGGTAAACTGAAAGTCAACACAACCAGCAAAAGACATGCAGAAAAAAACTGGTGCCACCGAGACTAACAAAAAAATAATGCCCAAAATGTCTCTGGAATTTTTTCTTAAAAAACAACAATGTGTATGTCAACAGAAGATCACAAAACAAACAACAAATAAATTAGATCCACAGAGCTCTCACCAAAAATAAATGAATAAAAAGTTCACATTAGAATATATGCAAAATTATTCCTCATCAGCATACTGCGTTCTAACCTGTTCTAAATAGATAAAATAGAAGAGGTTAGAAAAAAATAACAAGTAGACTTCTTTATTATATAGTAAAACAGAATGAGAACCAACTTGTAAAAAGTACAGAATTAAAGTAAAAAGCTTAACAGAAGAGAATGCAGAACCTGCTTCTAAGAGATTAGGTACACTAATATCATCAAACAGAACAGCTCAGAAGTTTCCTAGAGACTTTTTCAATTTTGGAAGCAATGACCGTGCCAGCTCAGTACCAGCAAAGGAGCAGAAAACTATGGTTTATAAGAAAGGTAACGGTGATTCTCAAGAATTGCTTAAAACTTCTTCATATTCATCTCTTCTCGGTGAATCCTCTCATTCATCCATGCACGAAAATCAATCCATCAGGATTATTGAACAAGTCAATAGAACTCTTGAAAGGTTAGCTCAATGCTCTTCCAGTAAATCTTCTAGTATCTATGAAACAGGCAGTAAAAATTTCCAGAAGCTACCCAGTAATCCCTCTCATAAGTTATCGAATAGCAACGAAATCAAATAAGTCATCGGGTTCACATAACCGATTCGTGCAAAGATGAAAAATATGTTAGGAAAACAAGAATATTTTCGTGTGAGTTCTTAATGTAATCAAGACACCCAAAGGTCACCCTAATTAATGTAAGGATATCTAAACAATATGTGAGAGCCTTCAAACTATTGTCTTTCCTCTGACTCTGCCGAATGCTTTCGATGCATTCTTTATTTAATTTGCACTATCTTTGAATTGGGGATTGGAAGCTTTACTGAGGAGACTAGAGACGTGTGGCCATATTTGCAAATCATTCTGTACATAAAACTACACCGGAGTCTCAGTAGTTCCCTTTCCAATTAAAGGAAAAGTTCCTCAATTCCTTTCATGTCGCATCACTTATAATTCTGTCCATTTGGGTTTCTATTGACATATCGGGCTTTAATTCTCTGGCATCACATTGTAGTTGCGCAATGATGCAACTACAACCTAGCATACCGTATTGAGAGGGTTTCCTCTCAATACAACCTCGGGGAAATTAGCTGAAGGAATGAGAAATCAACCGAGAAAACCTCTGACGAGTCACCTTTGGAATTATCAACTGCAGATTTTACTTCAGAAGGGCTTTACAGGAAGGATAAAACAAGAAAAGGACATCTAAAGAGACATCAGATGAGCTATAGAAAAGAACAGCAAAGCATCCCATTTCTGAAAAAGGGTAATGGTCATTATCCAAAGGCGAAAGAGGGATGTAGACTTGGAGCTTTTTTCTAGATTTTTGCATTGGGGTTTAAACGAGGTATCAGATAATTCAACTTTCAAATCAGGTTCAACTGAAACATTTGGAAGATTAGGAAGTCCTTACAAAGAAAGTGGTAGTAAATGTTCTCATTTATGGTACAAAAAAGTAAACAAGTGGGAGGAAACTTTTAAGAGTTTTAGACAAAAAGATGAACTTGATACAGAGACAGTAGTCTTCATTGCTAACATTCACTGCTCTGTTTTACTTTCTAGTTATGGAAATATAATAAAAGAAGTATACTTATGTTTTTTCTAAAGAGATGAATCTGGTACCTTTCATTACTCCTGTATGTGATCTATGCAGTAGAACAATTGTTTTATCTAATTGGAACACAGTATACCATTGAAGAGTAATTTTGAAGTCTGAAGATGAACTATAAAAGTATATCAAATTATTTGGTATAAAGCAATAAAAACGCACCAATGAACAGAGGACTCTTTTAGTAAGGTCAAAATGATATACGTGAATGAAAAAGAACATTAAAATGTAAACTAATAGAGCCCAAAAAGATACATGCACAATGTGATCATGAACATAATAGAGTCAAGCAGAACAAAACTTGTGCACATGGTAAGCTCATGAAGACTCCTTAAATGCACATAAACCGGACTTATTGCAAAGACATGCTAAAATAAATTGAGCTCAAGTCAATGGATATGGATACAAAGGACTCAAATCATGAATATGAAGGACACAAATCATGAATATGGATATCAGTATGAATGACACAAATCGTGCAATATTCTAGTTATGGATATGAAGAACATAATCATGCAATCACAAAACCAATTTCAATTATAAGTAATATAAAATGTTAAAGCATTTATGGAACAAAATCTGAGATATTTAAATGCCTGATGTTAAACTACAACTCAAAATTACTTATGCTTTGAATGATGTTTCTCAATGACTACATAATCTTAATATTTGGCAAAATATTTAAACAAACATGTTTATCAGATCGACAGACAAAACTGTCAAGCTGAGATAATAGGCATGCATGCATGTCTGATGTGTGATGGCTATTTACATTCAGTTGAGTCACACAAATTATATTTATTACAGTCAATTATTTTCCACTATTCTCTCCCAAGTAACCTAAGAGCTAGACATTACTAGGGAGAATGCTAAAATCGGCTAGTAGTTTTGGGCCTGTGTGTCCACAATTGAAATTTCGATACGCATTGTGGTGACTTAGGCAAAGTTGCAATCCCACGCTAAATTTACATGCCTCTAAAATGTTCCTCATTCTATACAAGAACTCTGATTTGTTTACAGGTATTGCTAAAAGGAAAAGATTTAATGCAAACCCCATGGCTATCAGCCTCTTAGCATGCCAAAGGCACTTTTCCCATTTTTTCCCTGTTTCATGTGGCACCGGTGTCTGCATGGCTTTGACACTTGTGTATTCAAATTTCTATATAGCATTTGAATGACATAAATTTATTTTTGACCTAAATGATCGATGGTGTACATCATAGTGCATGGGTCAGGGTGATATTTCAAATGTGACTGACTGTAATTCTAGGAAAGCATTTTAAAATATAGATTCCTTTGAAGATTGATATATTTGTTATAGTCAAATGAGGTGGTTTATTCAAAAATGAAAGCACAGCTGATAGTCTTGAGATTTATTTGATAAAAAATAATAAAATCAAAAGCACCAATGTAAAGTCTTAGAAAATAATCATAAAGAGCACAAAAGAAAATTCAATAATAAACTAATGTTATCACGAACATAATAAAGCAGAACAAAATTTCCTTGAATATACGTAGACCAAGACTTATTGTAATGACAATGAAACACGCTTAAAGAAAATTGAGCTCACAGACTTTTAAATTTCCATGCCTTCCTTAACCCAGGGCTTTTTCAGTGAACAAATCAAAATCAAAGACTGCTAAAAACTATATATATGTGGCAAAGATAACTTATATTATTGAGATAAAACTCAAAAACCCAATAAATCTTTCCAAAACCTACTAAATCTACAATCCACACACCTGGCAAATTTCCTGACCAGCCTACCTGTAAACTATTAATCTCCACACTTAACCAACCATCTACTCTTCCCCACAATTATTATACACCATTAAATACAATTTCTCAAACCATCTACATTCCCCCACAATTATTATACACCACTAAATACCACTTCTCAAACCACCAAGAAGACCCCAAAACCAGGCAATAAAACAACCCATAACCCACAAATGAACCCTAATATTCAAAGATCAAAACAGAAGAAATCCAATCCAGAGATCATACCTTTACCAATCACCATCATAAATCCGTTTCCATAACGCAGAAGACCCCTCGTTCCACCAATCACCATCATAAATCGATGCCCTCTTCAAATCACCATCCACAGACCAAAAAAACAAATATAGAAACTACAATGTAAACACAGGGGAAAAAAATTCAAACAAGAGAAAAAACCAAGGAGGCATGGCCATGCCATAAACAAGAAATGAAATAAAAACAAAACAAAAACCAGAAATCGGAATAGGGAACAATCTACCCTCCTCCTCCAATAAACTATGCTCATATATAGAAGAAAATTTGTGCTTTTTTCCAACGGTAAATTGCTATAAGTCGTTGATTTGATCTCATCGCATGGCTGTAGTTTGAGTGCCGTTGAAGGATTGCCGACGTGAATTCAGGGAAAGCAGATGTGTTTTTTTGTTCTTTTTCTCTTTTTCAAGGAAAGCAGATGTATTATGGTTGAGGGATTTAAAGAAAGCAGATGTATGGCTTAAGTACCGTTGAGAGATAATCGTTGTGAATTCAGAGGAAATAGATATATAGGAGCTCACAATTGTTTTCTCTCAGTGTTTCAACCGATATAATGTTGGTCGCCCATGTTCAGATCTGTAGGTTAACTGTTTTCTCTCAGTGCTTCAAACGATATATGTATCATGCTTTAACCGATATTTTTTTAAAGTATAATTTGATGTATTTGATTGTCTAAATGATAGAGATGTTGTCAATTGCCATGGAGTAAAATATAGGAATTAGAATATGTTCAATGACTTTTATAGTTTAGTTGATTTAAATTTATGTAAAAATTGTGTTTTATGTATCATTAAATCAAGTTAAAGAATTTGTTTGGCTTATTCAAAATGTAAGAGCTTTTAATCAAGTTAAATATTATTTTAGGTCTACAATTATTTTAAAGTTATTTTTCTTTTTTAAATTTTATAAAAATGGGACAAAATTTTATTTTAATTTAATTAAGTTAAATGTTATATCTAAAATATTTGTCTATAAGAAAGTCACATAGATTTTTTATGAAATATGGTCCTTTGAGATTTCTCTAGAGTGCTAGTAGGCATAATTACATCATGTGGAATATAGAAAGGTGTGAGATGGTGGCATACATCTTCCTCATGTGTCATATTTATTTAATTGGCATGATGAGTCATATTTAGTTCATCTCATGCATTGTGCCCATATATTGCTCATGTTGCTAATATTTGGTAATTCACAAGTTGTGGGGAGTCTTGTTGAATGAATTATCATGTATCCTTCGAATTAATGTAGAATTGTGTGAATTTATTAGTGTTAGTGTACTTAACTCCAATGAGAGGAAATGTGAGTGAGTGAGGGAGGTGTAAGTTTTATAATTGTCTATAATGACTAGATACTTAGATGTTGAATTGATTTAAAGTATTTCTAAATGGAACTAAACTCCACAAAGTCAAATGAATTTCAAATGGAACTATACTCGGTAAATGATCCTTACTTACCTAGATATTAGCATATAAATCCTTAGCCAAAATTTGGATGTATAAAAAATTGGCAATTAAAGGAAATAGAAGTAAACCACATGTCAAATGGGCCAACATGTAATGCCCCACCAAGGAACCCTGGGAACATAGGGTAATACATGCACTAATATTTTTTTTAAACATTAATATAAAATTAGTTATATAAGTGCATAACATAAGGAACATTGCATAGCAAGAGTGAAACATAACAATGATCGCCAAACGATCATGCACAAGTGGAAGGCTTCAAGCACTTCCAAGGGTTCCATGACAACTCGAATATACACTCAGAATAAAATATAAACGATGCAAGATCACCTAATAAGAACTCGGATAATTCCCAACAAGCCACAAGAGGCTAAATCGATAATAACTCATACCTACCCATAGACCTGAGTATAATCACTCCTTAGAATTTGTCTAAATAAAGATTCATTTTAAACACCAAAAGAGAAGTGTTCCTTTAAGATGATTAAGCATACATGTTCATTTCCTTATAACCATTAAGAAACCAATAAAAACCATCATAAAAGAAAGCCAAGAACACATAACAACCAAAGGAATCAAGAATGCAAAAATTGGGCGGAGATGTTAGTGACAAGAAAAGACACCAGTCTACGCAAGCGACGATCTATAGTGTGTAGGTGTCGATCACCACAATTCACTTCATGTAGAGTCTCATTCCAAAGACTCAGAGTCGCCAAACTACAAGACAAAGATGCCAAAGTATGCAGGTGCTAGTATGACATACATAGATGTTGAATGAAAATTGGCAAAAATCCAAAGATAGAAAAGTCTCAGACTAGAGAGGCAAAAATGCCACTCTACAGGAAGAAGATAGTGAAAACTACAGACACCAAAGCAGCCAGAGGTTCCAATTTAAATACTTCTCCCAAAACTCAAAAAAAATAAAATGAAAACCTATGCCAACTTCAACGTATGGCTAAAAGGCAACTAGCTCCACATTAGGGAGTATCAGATACACATGATTGAGGCCATAATCACTCGATGCAATCATGATGAACATAAAATTAAGGATATCTAACATGTTATCCATCATAATATAAAGACTGAAAGAGGGCATAATGATAGATAAGAGCACAACATGCTTGGTACCACACTACTACAAGTAGTCCACCACTTGTACGTCAGTCCCCAATAGTGATGTGCAATACCACCCAACCATATGGTACCCTCAGGTCCACCTCACCATTCTCATGGAGGTAGCAACATGGCACAAACACATACAATAGATAGACAGAGATTAGGCTAACACATGTGCCAATCAAGTCCAGTGATCAGGGGAGTGGAAAAAAGTTCCCAATGCAACCACTTAGATGCAAATTCCAGAATGCAAGTAAAGCAAGGTCACTTCTCAACCCTAGAAAAGGTATGGTGGCAAGACTCAAGAATGGAGTGTCATCACACAACACATGGAGGCTTATACGAATTTGAGGAATCCTTCTCTCATCAAGGAAGCTCTACTGATTCATATCAACATCTGTAGATGACAAGGCTAATATGTACCTATACAATATGAAAAGGGAAGCAATGCAAAGAGGTAAATCACTCCTTTTCAAAGGTGCACAGTCAGAAGGTCAAGGAGGTTACAAGCACTAAATGGGTCAATGATCTTTTTTTCTAAATATGTAAGATTGAAATAGGAAATGATAATAAGATAAGAAATACATATTAGGGAATATTTATATGCCCTCATAATCAAAATAGAAGACATGCTACTTCAAATCTGAATAATAGACAAATGGGATCTCGAGAATACTTGTAACTATTATTTTGGAACTTATGAAATGTAACCTTCCTCCAAAATGAATTTGAGCTTGTTCTAGAGAATATAGGATGGCTAAGTCATTTTGTACCCAAGTACAAGGTAGTTGAGTCATTATGTACCTTGGGTTTTAGACTGAAATTTGTAGGGATGCTCTGTCTAGTCCCTATCTTCCCAGAAAATTTCTAGCATCTATGTAGCATATTCCCACACATGGAAAAATAGGGAAGAAGGTTATGGAAATAGTTTTTCCTTGGTCAAACCCCTATTTAGGCATCAACCTTGAAAATATAATAAAATTTCATAAAAAATATGAAATAGAAGCTAGATCTAAATCATGAATTACCTCATGCCTTGATGACACAATGCCTCTTTGGATGTAATCATAAGTGTTAATGCAATAGCTTGAACTCTACAAAAACCCAAAAGGAAATCATGAAATATAAGCCTTTTGAAATAGATGTTGTAGTTTGCCACAATGCTTGATGAAGAAGAATGTTTTTGAAGACTTGAATGCTTAAAGACCTTGAGAATGCTTAGATATCAAATTGCTCTACAAACCCAATTGCTTGATCATGTAGGTTGAGAATATTAATCAATTACAAAATGAGGAGAGATGGGGTGTTCATATTGTTGGAAATAATGGAATGGTGTACTAAGAGGGGAGGGGTGAATCAGTACCCTCAAAACTTTTATCAATTAACCTTTATCCTTTTATGATCAATACATTGTATTACCATTCATATCTGTTATTCTATCTTTGTGTATGTAACATCTATTCATAATTCAATAAGCATGTAAAATACTCATAGAAGCATTCATGAAATGTATAGACACATGACACAAGATTTGGTAACGCAGACAACCCCTGTTAGAAGGTAAAAACTGCACTGGGGATGGCACTCATAAAAACTTCACTATCTGCAGATTGGAACGGATCAGTTAAGGATTACAATTTGATCACTTATGATGATCTAACCTGTTAGGAGTATTATGTGGAGACTGGTTAAGGTCTACTTTGTTAAGATATTTAGCAACACTATTTAGTGTGTACTCGGTTAAGAGATTTACAAAGGATTGTTAAATCCACCTTTCTTGATAGGATTTCTTCTATTTGCTACACTTGTTAGAATGTAGACAAAAATAGTCAGTGACTTGAGTGTATGTAATCTACCATTTCTGATTACAGATCCATTAAACATTATAACTATAATATATCACCTAATGTGATTGATCAATACCTCTGTTGCTCGGTAGCCTTGAATCTGGTTCTTGATAACCTAATTCATCTTTTGTTGTTCTTGCTTGAAACTCTTAGTTTGATCCATATATGTGATCCTTGGCTACTATCATCCTCACATCTATCTTGAAATGAATGATTACACATCTATTTATACAATAGATTGACCTAATTCAGTTTCACGTATTACAAAGATAACTCTATGATCGAAGGTTTACAACTTGACCTTGATCTCCTAGTTTGCATGTTTTAAATCTGTTAAACTGATTAAAACAATTACAATTATCTTTCTTGTCCCTCAAGAAATGGTTTTAAATCAAATCAAAACTCTAAATATAAAACATAAGTGTTTTATCTGATGTGGAAGTAAGATCCACTTTTCTCGGGATGTAACTGACTTTCGGTGTCTGATGCTCGGGTTGCTCTGTTGTCAGTTGTCGATGTTCCTTTTGTGAACTATTTGTCAGGTTCCCTTTCTCTGTCGGTTTCCTCTCTTGTCTTCTCTTTCGGTTTACACTGTAATATTCTCGTCGGGTTCCTCTGTTGGGTTCCACTTCATCTTTTTCGGGTTGCACTTGCAAACTGTGTCATTGGTTTACACAATGATATGTTTTGTCGGGTTTCTCTATACTTCGCACTTTCGGTGACCATTGTTATCTGTACTTTTGGTTTGTACTGAAAGTCTGTCTTTCAATGTAGGTGTTTATCGATGGTTCATAACCGGTTTTCCCTTTGCATACTAATGGCAAAAACAATGTCTTCAATCTCCCCCTTTGACATTAGTATCAAAAACTAATATGTGCAAAATACTAAACTGTGTAGTATGTACACCATGTGTTTACTTTTTCATTTATGACTCCCCTATGTATATGTCAATATAGTATAAGTATATACATGTATACTTGCCTTTATGCTATACTCCCTTTTCACCTTATCTTTATATCATTTTCCCCTTTTGTATTATATCATTCTTTCCCTTTTTACTACTATACATATCATTTTCCCCTTGTGCTATATGTACTATACATATCATTTCCCCCCTTTTTTTATAGTAAGGGCAAAGGTGTATACTTACAACTTATCAAAAATATGGGAATAGGAATTCTTCATGTCTTCCATAAGTTTCTCCCATTTCTCCTTTAGGTGTTCAAGATTCATTTGCTCCAATGTGATTCAGGCATGCATATAATAGATTTTGTCTACTACAAACATCTTTGGGGTGGCAATTATTTGTCTTGCCGAAGTCATGTGTTGTTGCAAAAGTGTAAGATTTGGTAATAGAAGAGCTTGTAGCCTTTACCAATCACCATTATAAATAGTCGCCCTCCTCAAATCACCATCCACAGACCAAAAAAACAAATATACAATCTACAATGTAAACATAGGGGAAAAAGATTCAAACAAGAGAAAAAACCAAGGAGGCATGGCCATGCCATAAAAAATAAATGAAATACAAACAAAACAAAAACCAGAAATTGGAATAGGCAACAATCTACCCTCATCCAATAAACTATGCTCATATATAGAAGAGAAATTGTGCTTTTTCCAATGGTAAATTGCTATAACTTGTTGATTTGATCTCATCGCATGGTTGTAGTTTGAGTGCCATTGAAGGATTGCCGACGTGAATTTAGGGAAAGCAGATGTGTTTTTTTTTTTCTTTTTCTTTTTTTTCAAGGAAAGTAGATGTATTAGGGTTGAGGGATTCAAAGAAAGCAGATGTATAGCTTAAGTACCATTGAGAGATAATCATTGTGAATTCAAAGGAAATAGATGTATAGGAGCACACATTGTTTTCTCTCAGTGTTTCAACTGATATAATGGTGGTCGCCCATGTTCATATCTGTTGGTTAATTGTTTTCTCTCAGTGTTTCAAAATATATATATCATGCTTTAACCGATATTTTTTTAAAGTATAATTTGATGTATTTGATTGTCTAAATGATAGAGATTTTGTCAATTACCATGGAGTGAAATATAGGAATTAGAATATGTTCAATGACTTCTATAGTTTAGTTGATTTAAATTTATTAAATTTAACAATTATGTAAAAAAATGTGTTTTATGTATCATTAAATCAAGTTAAAGAATTTGTTTGGCTTATTTAAATTGTAAGAGAATTTAATCAAGTTAAATATTATTTTAAGTCTACATTTATTTTAAAGTTATCTTTCTTCTTTAAATTATATAAAAAATGGGACAAGATTTTATTTTAATTTAATTAAGTTAAGTGTTATATCTAAACTATTTGTCTATAAGGGAGTGACATAGATTTTTTTATGAAATAGGGCCTTTTGAGATTTCTTTAGAGTGCTAGTAGGCATAATTACATCATGTGGAATATAGAAAGGTGTGAGATGGTGGCATACATCTTCCTCATGTGTCATATTTATTTAATTGGCATGATGAGTCATATTTAATTCATCTCATGCATTGTGCCCATATATTGCTCATGTTGCTAATATTTGGTAATTCACAAGTCATCGGGAGTCTCTGAATGAATTATCATCATGTATCCTTCTAATTAATGTAGAATTGTGTGAATTTATTAGTTTTAGTGTACTTGATTCCAATGAGAGAAAATGTGAGTGAGTGAGGAAGGTGTAAGTTTTATAATTGTCTATAATAACTAGATACTTAGATATTGAATTGATTTAAAGTATTTCTAAATGGAACTAAACTCCACAAAGTCAAATGAATTTCAAATGGAATGAAACTCAGTAAATGATCCTTATTTACCTAGATATTAGCATATAAATCCTTAGCCAAAATTTTGATGTATAGAAAATTGGCAACTAAAGGAAATAGAAGTAAAACACATGTCAAGTGGGCCCACATGCAATGCCCTACCAAGGAACCCTAGGAACATAGAGTAATACATACACTAGTTTTTTTTTAAACATGAATATAAAATTAGTTACATAAGTGCATAACATAAGGAACATTGCATAGCAAGAGTGAAACATAACAATGATCGCCAAACGATCATGCACAAGCGGAAGGCTTCAAGCACTTCCAAGGTTCCATGAAAACTTGAATACACACTCAAAATAAAATAAACACATTCCCGAGATTGCCTAATAAGAACTCGGATAATTTCCAACGAGCCACAAGAGGCTAAGTCGGCAATAACTCATAGCTACTCATATACCTAGGTCTAATCACTCCTTAGAATTCATCTAAATAGAGATTCATTTTAAACACCAAAAGAGAAGTGTTCCTAAGATGATTAAGCATACATGTTCATTGCCTTCTAACCATTAAGAAACCAATAAAAACCATCATAAAAGAAAGCCAAGAACACATAACAACCAAAGGAATCAATAATGCAAAAAATTGGGCAGAGACATTAGTGATAAGCAAAGATGATAATCTATGCAAGAGACGATGCACAGTGTTTAGGTGTCGATCACCAAAATTCACTTCTTGTGGAGTCTCAGTCCAAAGACTCAAAGACGCCAAACTACAAGACAAAGATGCCAAAGTATGCAGGTGTTATTACAACATACACAGATGTCAAATGAAAATTGGCAAAAATTCAAAGATAGAAAAGTCTCATACTAAAGAGGCAAAAATGTCATTCTGCGGGATGAAGACATCGAATAGTGCAGACACCAAAGCAGGCAGAGGCGCCAATTTAAAGACTTCTCCCAAAACTCAAAAATTTTAAAATAAAAACCTATGCCAACTCCAACGTATGGCTAAAAGGCAACTAGCTCCACACTAGGGAGTATCAGATACACACAATTGAGCATGATGAACATAAAATTAATGACACCTAACATACTATCCATCGTAATATAAAGACTGAAAGAAGGCATAAGGATAGAGAAGAGAACAACATGCTTGATACCACACTACTATAAGTAGTCCACCACTTGTACATTAGTCCCCAACAGTGATGTGCAATACCACCCAACCATGTGGTACCTTAGGTCCATCCCACCATTCTCATGGAGATAGCCACATGGCCCAAACACATACAATAGATAGATAGAGACTAGGTTAACACGCATGCCAATAAAATCCAGTGATCAGGGGAGTGGAACAAAGATCCCAATGCAATCACTTTGATGCAAATGTCAGAACACAAGTAAAGCAGCAAGGTCACTACTCAAAACCTAGACAAGGTATGGTGGCAAGACTCAAGGATGGAGTTTCATCACACAACACATGGAGGGCCTTACATATTTGAGGAATCCTTCTCTCATCAAGGAAGCTCTTCTGATTCATATCAATATCTGTGAATGACAAGGCTAATTTGTACCTATACAATATGTAAAGGGAAGCAATGCAAAGAGGTAAATCACTCCTTTTCAAAGTTACACAGTTAGAAGGTCAAGGAGTTTGCAAGCTCTAAATGGGTCAATGATCCTTCACTAAATATGTAAGATTAAAATGGGAAATGATAATAAGATAAGAAATATAGATTAGGGAAGATTTATATGCCCCCAGAATTGAAATAAAAGATATGCTACTTCAAATTTGAATAATAGACAAATGGGATCTCGAGAACACCTATAACTATTGTTTTGGAACCTGTGAAATGTAACCTACCTCCGAAATGAATTTGAGATTGTTCTAGAGAATAGAGGGTGGCTAAGTCATTTTATACCCAAGTACAAGGTAGTTGAGTCATTTTGTACCTTGGGGTTTTTACTAAAATTTGCAGGGATGCTCCGTCTGGTCCCTATCTTCCTAGTAAATTTCTAGCAGCTATGTAGCATATTCCTACACACAGAAAAGTAGAAAGAAGGTTGTGGAAAGGGGATTTCCTTGGTCAAACCCTTATTTAGGCATCAATCTTGAAAATATAATGAAATTGCATAAAGAAAATATGAAATAAAAGCTAGATCTAAATCATGAATTACCTCATGCCTTGATGACACAATGCCTCTTTGGATGTAATCACAAGTGTTAATGCAATAGCTTGAACTCTGCAAAAACCCAAAAGAAAATCATGAAAGATAAGCCTTTGTGAAATAGATGTTGTAGTTTTCCACAATGCTTGATGAAGAAGAATGTTTTTTGAGACTTGAATGCTTAAAGACCTTGAGAATATGTTTTTTGAGACTTGAATGCTTAAAGACCTTGAGAATACTTAGACTCCAAATTGTTCTACAAACCCAATTGCTTGATCATGTAGGTTGAGAATAGTAATCAATTACAAAATGAGGAGAGATAGGGTGTTCATATACCTCATCCATCATTTCGAGTTTCAAAATAAGCCATGTCGACCACATGATCTATTATACCACTAACACCCAAACATAGACCTTCAGGAAAAAACCTTAGGTATAAAATTATTGAGCCATTCTATACCCACCATTTAGGACCTAAATTGGGACCATGGGTCTCGAGAAATGAGAGGATTGATAAGGCATATTAATTCCATACTTTAGAAGCCCTATGATAGCTTTTACTAAGATCTTTTCCTTGCTTTCATTATACTTTTTACTCATATTTTCTATTATGTGGCATGTTGCAAGCAGACCTATGTTTTAGTTAAAGACACTTAAATATGCTATGCTTGGATGATAATTTTATATTACTTACTTTGGAATTATTGTTATGTCTCTTTGAAATGAATTAGTTGTTTGAACATGAATGATGTATGTGTATTTTAATGTTTTTTATCATAAATGTCTATATCCTAACATCTAGAGTGCAGCGTGTTGATTTAGCAATCATCGCCTTGACCAGGTAAAATTCATCCATGCATTGGACGCTCGACCCAGTCTTACAACAGGTGCACACGGAGAAACCTCAGGCGCAACACCAGCGGGTGGATTCGGGATGATCAAGGTGGCAACAGTCGAGAAAAGACTGAGACAACATAATGAATACTTGAAAAAATCTAGGAGAGAGTGGGAAGTTAGATTTGTTGAAAATAGTTCCTTCCTCTTTTGTAGATCTATTCTATCTCCAGTTTTATAGTTTCCTTTCATGTTTAATAGGATTGTAATAAAAGCTTCGCCTATCTCTATGGCGTGACTAGATAGTATTTAGATGTTTTTCCTTCTTTAAATAAAGCCCCACTCCTACGTGAGAAGGGAGAGCATTATTAGTTATAGTTTACATTCTGTTGCTTTTTAGTTGAATCTTGTAATCCATTTTTTATCAATAGCAAATGAAGTTTTAATCTTTAGTTCAGTATAATTGAGTTTGGATGCTCACTCAAGGGGCCCACTTGGTGAGGAATCTGTGTTAGATAGCTAGGATAATTTGCATATAGTTTAAGTTTCCTGCATCTTGGTATCGTAATTCTGGTGTCAGTATAGTTCCTGCAGCCAAAGCCGCAAGATAGTCCAGTACTTCCTGCAGCCAAAGAGGCAAAACTGTTGAAGCATTATGATTATGTTTTCAAGTCTTTATGTTTCCAAGTTGTAGTATTCCTTCAAGCACTTTCACTTCTACATCTCCTTTCCAGCATTCTTTACAGTGATAGAATAGTTTCCTTTCAAAGCAATTTGTTTTCTACATCTTTAGAATAGTTTCCTTTCAAAGCAATTTGTTTCCTGCAGCCATAGCGTGGTCTTAGTAAGAATCCTTGGTGCACATAATTTGCTTGCCTATTTCAAGTAATACATCCCTGGGTTGATAATTAAATGAGTTTCTATAAAGGAGGATGGTTCTTAGTAGGATGTCCAATCCCTGGGTCATGGTAACTGCCTAAGTTTTTGATACCTTAATAGAATTGATAATTTTGGGTGTCATTATCAGGGACGGTGTTGAGCCAAGTTCTTTTACTCAGCCATTTGTAGAATTCAATTCAAGAATGTACATCCTTTTTAAATAGAGTTTTCTATCAAAACTTCTTTCACTCCACCACCACAATCTTTTATTTATCTATATACATAGAAGAAGAAGAGACGATCTAGGAAGGTACTTACCAAACTACCCCAACAACCATTTAGGAGATATCTTTATACTAGAAGAAGATGAAGAGGAGGGTCATTTTGTGGATTCAATTGTAAACCTTCCTGTATCAGCATCGTCGTCATCATCTTTTGAAGGTGATCCACTAAAATTTCACCTTCTAGAAGGTGAACTTAAGTTTAATCAGTTTGCAGAAGCCTTTGCCAATCTCAGAATCCAATACCCAGACAATCAAGAAGAAAATCCACTACCTCTAGTCATTTACCAACCACAAGGACTCCCTCAACATCTGCCCAGGATGTCAAACCCCCCTACCTTTCCATTTTCCATTACTGACTAGCATGATAATCACAACCTTAAGAATATTCCCTCTTCAGCGGTCCCCAAATTTTATGGCCTAGTAATCAAAGATCCATATACCTTTCTCTTTGAGTTTAACATCCTTTGTCGTCATTACGACTACACCATGGATGCCCATAGGCTAAAATTATTTCCTGCAACTCTCAAGGAGTCTACATTAAGATGGTTTATGGGCTTAGGTTAGGACGTTGTCCATGATTGGGAAGAAATGAAGGTAGCATTCATGACAAAGTATAAATGATACTGCAGGGGAAATGATATGAGAGGGGATGACATATTTAAGATGAAACAAAAGGACGACAGGTTTTCTCGTGCCTATGGGCACCAATTTTTCATTCCTAACCATTTTAGGTATGATGAAAATATTAGTATCCCTTATTACCTCATGAGTTCTATGAAAAATACTATGAGGGATCTGCAGATTGATCCTAAAGGTGATCATGCTTCCCATAAGGGCCTAATGGTTCTTATCTATAATCTGTTGAATTTGAAAAAATTTGATAAGTCCTTTCTTAAGGATAATTCCCTTGGCGATGAGGACACCAAGGATGAGGAGTCAGGTGACAAGTTTGAGGAGGACACTAAGGATGAGTCAAAGATCACTTTGGGTCACAGCGCCAAAGGGAAAGGTAAACAAAAGGGGAGTACTTATAAAAAAATGAGTAAATATAAGAAAAGAACTGAGGACTCAGATGTTGATTTTGAATTTGAATATATCAATACTGATGAGGAGGATACAAACCCTAAAAGGAAAAAGAGGAAAACCCCTCTCATGAAGGAGAAAAACCCAGAAACCAAGAAGGGGAAAGGAAGCAAAATTAAAAAGGGCATCTTTGTTTCCTCTGATGAGGAAGAGGATTTTATTGAAAGCCCTATGAAGAGTAAGAAAAAGAGAACTAATATAAAAGATACCAAGACAACAAAGGATGCTAAGGATTACACTTAGAAAGCTCAACAAGATACAGAGGAGGATAATAAGATGATCACTGATTTAGTGGAAGAAGATGCTACCCATCATGGCAACCAGACTGATAATGTGGGTACTAACTAGGTGAGAGATAACCCTGCTAACAAGAATGATGGTATCCACATCGGGCAGGAACAAAAATATAGCATTCTTTCTTTTGGTTATTTTTTGGCCACCATCACGCATAACAATGAAAAAATGAAGGCTGGCCTCAAGGAGCAGGGTAAGATTGTGAACATTATAAGGAAGGTGTCCTTTGGTGACAAACCCCTGGCCACTTGCTTGAATGAATGGATGGAAGCTATTCACAAAGGTGAGTCCTTAGGGGATATTGGTGGTACTGTGCTTGCAATGAAAGAGGAACTAAATAACTTGAGAAAGGAATCTGAAAGCAACCACCACGAAGCCAAAATTACTAGTCTGGAAACCAAATTGGAGAAGCAGGAGGGTACACTAAAGAAAATTAGTCATAAAATCTTCAACATCTTGAAAGCTTCTGTAGACCATAACAAGAACTTGGTTGAGAAGCTTGAGAACAACAGGGGTGAGGACACTAAGGAGACCAAGGAGAGTATGGGGCCTGGAATCAGAACTCGTGTTAGTACTAAAAATAAAGATGTTGACTTGGTGGACTTGAAGGTGTTAGGATTAAGTAATATTGAGAGGGGGGGTGAATCAATATTACAACAATTTAAATAAAACTTAAACCAATTCCAAATAAACCAAAAGCATACTGAAATCAAAGGAACATAAACAAATAACATCGATCTCATAAAACTATTATTTGTTGTCGAGGAAACCCTGGCCAAGAGAAAACCCTGGTGGGGATGGTACCCACAAGCATGCACTAAAGTATAATGTCTCTGTAAGGAGACCCAACCCTGTTAGGAGCTGAATATTACATATTACAATTCCTTGTTAGAGGAATAACAACCCTGTTAAAGGTATACAACACCCTTTTAGGAGCCAACTGAGGTTACAACTCTTACAAAAAAATTGTTGTTACAAAGTGTACTTCAATAATGAACAAAAAAAAATCATCTTCAATGCTTAGATAGTTCCATTCATAGTTCTCCAATGATCTCTATCATCCTTTGATCTACTATTCAAACATACACATATCTCTTCACTCGTCAATCTTCCATCATATCTTCACTTTACAAAAAGTCTTCATATATATATATATATA